>JAGPOY010002395.1:0-14914 GCA_018983105.1 Silene uniflora | reverse complement strand
ATCCAACTCGACCATCCAGGTATGGTCTTATTTTCGATCTGATTTTTCGATCTTCATGATTGAATGTTTTCAAGGATCTGATGATTTTTTGATTGGGGTTGTTAGTTTGACTGTAAATTTATGGTCTTATTATTTATGTTATTGATTAAATTTTACTTAAAGATCTGATGATTGTGTTTTTATATGCTGTGTTTCGATCTGATTTTTTGATCTTTATGATTGTGTTTCGATCTGATGACTATGATTTTATATGGTTAGTTAGTGTGACTGTAAGATCAATTTGTAAATAATTGAAGAAAATCTGGTTTTTTTAAAATTGAAGGTGACGACTTGAAGAAGAGAAGGACAGGAAGCAGTGCAGCAGTCTGTTGTACTTAGGAGCCACTAACAAATTGCCACATATAAGGTCACCCAAATTGACCTTGTCTCAACTCAAGGGCAACAATTGCCCCTGGCCAACTCAAGGCCAACTCAAGGTCACCCAAATTACTCTCTTAATTGTATTTAATTGTATCATTAAGGTGACCCAAGCAAGGTCATGACCTCCAATTGACCTTGCTTGGGGATGGTCTTAGAGTAGAACAGGCAATGCTGTCGCAAACTCGATTTCCGAAATTGTCATCATAAATAAGTGTGCATTCCGAGTTGGTAACAAGCTGGGTATGGTGTCACATTGTGTGTTGTTATCATGCATACTATAATACAATCAACACATGCAATTCCACACCTTATCTTCCTACGTTCCATGCTCATAAAGTATACTAGCTCTCAATTTTCAATTCAGGTTACTACAACTTTATGAGACATTAGGTTTACTTTCAACTTATTAAAAACATTTCGAGAAATAAGACTACGGTTATAAGGTATACAACGATCTCATCTTGTAGTATTAGGGTTCAAATTTATGTCCCACATTGGTAGAATAAAGATGAAATATCGTATTTATAAATGTTCAGAGAATATAATAGTACGCGGCCTTTTGGGAAGGAGCCCAAGAGTAAATCCGCGAGGGCTTGGTCAAGGACAATAATATCGTAATATTATGGATAGTGGACACAGATGGAGCATTAGGAGGCGCGCCCAACAGAAGGATATCCACGCTTCCGAATAACAAGTGGTATCAGAGTAAATCCGCGAGGGCTTGGTCAAGGACAATAATATCGTAATATTATGGATAGTGGACACAGATGGAGCACTAGGAGGCGTCCAACAGAAGGATATCCACGCTTCCGCATAACAAGTGGTATCAGAGCCCAAGGTACTTGTGGAGAGCTTGGAGTGCGGGACATATAGCATTCGCGAGTCATGGATGGATGGGCTCGATCTGGCAGACTGTTTGCAAAGCTCAAGTCCGTGGGAGGTACGTTGGTGAAACATAGAGACAAGACTTATTGAAGGGGCTTACATTGTAAGACGCGGAACTCCGAAACTAGTCTCACAGGCAGGCCACCTAGAGAAGATCGTCAGCGACCCGGCGGGGTGGGCTGAGGCTTAGTGGAGGCAAAATTGGTCTCAAGGTAGTTACCGTGAGACGGGAGGACCTAGTCCAGGGTTATATTGGATGCAGAGGAGTTTGGTACGCAAGTGTAGCACACCCTCCCATGGAGGGAGGGACAGTAGACCCCTGGGTACACACATAGTGTGTCGGTTAAGGGAAGGAGCCCAAGAGTAAATCCGTGAGGGCTTGACCCAAAGCGGACAATATCGTACTATTATGAAGAGTGGACACAGATGCAGCAGGGGCCAACAACAGAATATTCACGCTTCCGTACAACATGTAGTATACAAGTACAATATATGGAGTACATCACATTGTGAAAGTGAAAAGTATACAAATTAGTCAATTACCAAAAAAATGTAAGGGTATTGTTAAGGTAAGACTATTGATTGGGCATCAACTGTCACCAAAGGTTTTGTTTGAGATGGTATACTCACATGATATCGGAGACCGAAAAGTCGGGTGAAACATAGGTCATTGTAGGGGAGGAGCAGTGGTGAGACACCGGGTGCTGATGTGTTGTTCGAGTTGTTTGGCGCAATAACTGGAGGAGGATGTGATTTGTTCGCTTTTGGTGGTTTTACCTTGAAATATAATCGTAACTGCAGAACATAATTTCAGTTTACTCACATCCAAAAATCAAAAATTATCGAAGGTTTTATGAGATAATAGCGCTAATCTGGGTAATTATTTCTTGATTTCGGGTTTATGAGTAGTATTTTAGCTAACTTGAGACTATCTCTCCGAATACTACAAAAACGCAGCAACTCACAAGTCAGAACATAGTTTTCAAGCGAGGGTTTCTAATCTTTAGACGAGCTTTTAGTTTACGTTTTAAGAAGTACGGAGTAATTTTTTTGGTGTAAGTGGCGTTACCAGGGCAATTTTGATGCTAATAAGTTGGGGACACAAGTCTTGAGTATTGATTTTCCACGGCTTTAACCGCTAAACTAACTTGAAAATTTGAAGCTAACATAGACTTACTTTAAAGCTTCACCCAATCTCAAAACCTGACAAAACAGCAATATTTGTCCAGGTTATTGAGATGTTCTAATCCCTTAGAAGGTCTAAAGATTTTAAAGACATACTGTGAACATCTTGGAGTCATGGTCCGAATGGGAGAAGAACTAAGGTGTAGAGTGGTAGACTTGTCGATTTCTGTACTCGGGACCTGCAATGCAATAAAACGATATTTTTCTATCATATGGTTCTGACTTCTGCGGCAGTCCGCAGATACTGGAATCCTTTGTCAAAACATGTAAACAAGAAGGAGCTCTAAACCTGAAAAAGAAGAGACCTTTGCTTTGTGTCTGAGTCCTATCGTTTAGTAACTCGATAACCAGGCCTACCAATCTTGACTGCAAACTCACAAACAAAGTGTTTCACCATTCAGCAAATTGAAGGCAACTATATCAGATTCTCATTCTCCTATCAACATCTAGAATAACATTCAGTCTATCAGCATTAAACCTAGTATTCGAATCTGGCGCAGACCGAGGATGGATGAGCCACACCACTCCGTAACATCTAATCTGTCTGACATATCAAGGCAGATTGAAAGTCTCTGCATTATCCTAGTCTTTTAGGCCGTATTTTATTCGTTACAGTCTCTGCATTATATCGTGTGGATATGTATACTGATTTCTTTTGCGTACTTGTCATTTTGTCAGGGACAATGAGGCTGGTAAGTTACTTTCTTTGTCTCGATCATTTATTTACCATTTTTATTCTTTGTGGGAGAGATATTTTAATCACGACTTATCATATACCAAGATGGTACCTCAGAAACTACAAGAACTACTTAAGCAACTTTTTCCAAGTGACACTATATATGTAACAATAACAGAAAAGTGTATATAATTGAAAAAAAGAAGCGAAAAAGAGAAAGCAATGACCAAAAGCCAAAATTGAGAGGCAACCAACAGAATGTGATCATTGATGATCACAAAGGGATGTCAAGGTATCAATCAACATCTTCTATTTGTTACAATATAGCATGGGCCTCAAACATACATTTTTTTGCTTCTATTTCTTTCTCCTAAAGCCTCATTTGGTATTCATCTAGATGGCATAGGTAGTTAAAGTAGATGGGATTACAACGACTAGTGAGCTATATAGGCAACCAAGCGGATTTGTTAAACATGAATTTTACGTGGAATTTAATTCTCGTGAAGTGAATACTCTCATGGAGTTAAAACCCCGCGGTCCACTAAACGATATGGAGTACTATATAGTCTTTTTTTCAATTTAATGTTTTCTCTACATTTTTCAAATTTCTTCTCATATAATGACAAAAACCACTTTAATAATTTTTTTTTTTTTTTTTTTGAAAAAGCTAATCTTGAAATAATTAACAGCCATCATAAATTCACATTATATAATTCTCAATCGAATGTATAATCCGGGAAAGTAATAATTGAGCCCCTTAACTTTGGGTAATTGTGCGATTAAGGCCTATAAGTTACTAATGAAGTAATAGGCCTTGTAAGTTTGACCAAAAGTGAAATCTAACCCAATTTTCATTTTCAACCTAAATTGTATAATTAAACGGATATTTCCCATGGTACCCCTGTGGTTTGTCACTTTGTCCATGGTACCCCTCTTTTTAAGAATGTTTCCATGGTACCCCTGAGGTTCATTATTTGTGCCAATGGTACCCTTATTGTGTTCTGGCCGTTAAATTAACACTAACGGTGTTAGATTAAGGCCAATAACTTGTTTTGGCGGGAAATTTAATTTTTTTCTAACAACTTTATTAAAAATTGAAGTTTGCACAAAATAACCCTGAGGTTTGCAATTTACCATTTTCTGGTTCAGCAGCTACTCATCATCTTTTTTTTCACTATAATACACATTCAACATCTCTATTGAACAACTCCATTCAAGCTTAATTCATTCATGCAACTTAGTTCAACAATCCAAAAAATAAGAGGTGTTGAATGAATGAATTAAGCTTGAATGGAGTTGTTCAATAGAGGTGTTGAATGTGTATTATAGTGAAAAAAAAAGATGATGAGTAGCTGCTGAACCATAAAATGGTAAATTGCAAACCTCGGGGGTATTTTGTGCAAACTTCAATTTTTAATAAAGTATTAGAAAAACTAAATTTCTCGTCAAAACAAGTTATTGGCCTTAATCTAACACCGTTAGTGTTAATTTAACGGCCAAAACACAATAAGGGTACCATTGGCACAAATAATGAACCTCAGGGGTACCATGGAAACATTCTTAAAAAGAGGGGTACCATGGACAAAGTGACAAACCACAGGGATACCATGGGAAATATCCGATAATTAAATAATTATATATCTAGCTAAGTTCATCATAAACTACAAAAATATTACATTTTTTAAAATTTGTAACTAATTTATTAGTATAATGTTTAGAATATGTTTATTAGTTTGTTCCTATTTTTATACAATCTATATACGTTTGAGAATACTTTTTAAATAAAATTCAATTTTATGTAATTCATGCAAGTAACTTTTATTAAATGTAAAATAAAATGCATTATTTTTTCTAAATTTATAATAAGCGTTATGTGTTAATTGTGTAAATGAATATAAAATTAATTTTTTTTATTGTGAATATTGTGATTTTGGTTGAAAAAAAAAAAAAAAATTGGTTGAATTTCACTTTTGGTCAAACTATGAAGCTTGATCACTATACATTTGAAACTTAAAAGGATTAATTTTACAATTGCTCAAAATAGGGCAGGGGATTAATCACCACTTTCGCGACAATATAATGAACAACTTTTTTTTTTGGTGACGAGGGAACCCGCAGCTGCTATATTAGGTGGGCACTGGGTAAACCCTCGGGTATATGAGATAGCCTGCAAACCCCGTAAACCAGGTAAGGCACCCGAGAGTGACATGCTCGAAGTTTATTAGGCATGGACTTAGACTAAAAATGCTCAACAAGATTTGCACTTAGGGAGGTTTGAACCCGGATCTCCTGAAAATTCTACCCAAGTTATGATCACTAAACTCCACTCTTGCGAGCATAATGAACAAGATGATGATATTTTTTTTTTTTGGTGTTGACCAGGAGTATCCCCTACCGACAGCTGGGGCAATCTCCTTCGGGGTACTGAAGGCAATTTAATGAGTTGACCCCTCTCAAGTTTGACTTTTTCATTCGCAAGAGCCAGGAATCGAACCCCTGACCACTTGTTTAAGAGATGAGAGCCCTTACCACTCACACCAGCCAACTTTGGTAACAAGATGATGATATAGTGATGTTAAGGTAAGTATCAAAATCACACATACCAAAGGGCAAGGCTAAAGTTAGGGCTAAAAGTGAGATTCTTTACTTTGCTTTGCATTAAGTCGCTTGAAAATGCTTGCCTTACTTGCTTCTCACAACCTAACTAACTAGTTATAGCTCTTCTCCAAGGAAAAGGAGAAATATATGAATGAATAGCATATGATCTTGTATCAATTTAGTTGCTTTTTATTCATAAATATTCATTGCTTATTCTAAGAATCTCCCACCCCTTACTCCATGCCAACCCACTCTCCCTACTCGTTTTCGTTCATTTTAATATTTGCGATTCTGTTAACTAGTGAAGTACTTTTTCCGTTTCAATTATTTATTTAATTTATATACTCTTTATGTGGGGTGTTTTTTAATCAAACGTAAATAATAATTGGAACCGATTAATAAAGTAGGTACTTGTGTAATTAAGTAGTGGTAGTAAAAGTATATATAATAAAATAACGGTTTTTCTAACATATATAAGTCATAGAAGATCAAATTTGTAAGATTGTTGGGTACTCATCATTAATTGACACGGAGAAGGTAGATGAATGTGAAAATGGAACTAGGACATTTTCTTAGGGTTGGTTGGAGAAGGAAGAGGGACATGCATCAAGAAGAGGGACACCTAGGATGACCATATTCTACTCATTTTATGAATAATTAATCATGACATTATTGTATAATGATGTACAAATAACATCTTAAAGTCCTTAATTATTGGGCACTCATTGGTTAAGCCAGACATAATCATAGGACATAGACTAGCTTAAACACTATGTAAGCAACTTAGAGTAGAGTAACAATCAAGTAGAAACATTAGTTTTGTCATAACTACGTCAACCACATACATAGTTGTTTCATTGTTTAACATTGAGCATAATCAACTACAGTAATTGCATGACGGTCTCATACTGTGAGACCGTCCCACTGTGTAGAAAAAAACAACTCATTTAGTATAGTAGGAGTATCAGTATGTAGTAAATGAATAGCGCTTTTATAAAAATGGATCGTTCTCAAGATGTGAGACCGTCTTATACTGTCATTTTACGTTATCAACTATCACTACCATGTCCAACCGATTACCGACGACATGTGGATCATCTATACATCGCAAATTTGAGAACCCATGCACATACGTACACTTTAATTGTACGCAAGAATTTGTGTAAGATCTTACACTAATTTAGTGTAAAACCGCCTTATAGAAAATTCGTGACGGAAGGATATATATAGTGAATTAAAGAAGTCACCGAGAATCCAAGTTGTAACATTGGTAGCAACTTAATGATTGGTGATCAAAGTTATTGGATAATTAGCAAAGAATAATTGATCAGAAAACCGGCGCGATTTTTGGGGTTGTGGAACATTGAGCAAGTGACCCTAAATATTAGGGTGTCTTTCTTGGTGTTTGTATAATCAAAGTGAGCAAGTCAATGGCACATGAGCTGTTTCATACTGTATCCTAAGCTTAAGCACTAATGTTATTAGCTGCCTACATAACTTTGATTTCTTCTAATAACATAAACCTGAATTCTTGTTTAAGACGGATATATATGTCTTAAACTTAAGAAAGATCAAATAAGGGAGGTGACAAAAGCAGAGCTCTTAGGAAATGCAAAACAGTTATCCTAACTAGTCGTGTTAATGTTATTTTGCTCGGTTTAAGCTTAATAAAGTTATATCCATCTTAAAAAAGACAACTGTATTTATTCATACTCCGTATGTGATAATGTGGTACGTACATGATTTATTATATTCTATCGACATAGAATATATATCACTAAGTCACTTTGTAGTTACTTGTTTTTCTTTATAGCAAGTGACTTATAATGTTGTAAACAATCATCCAACAATAAATAATGTTGTAACAACCTTTATGAAATTATGATTCATCGATCACGAGTTTATTATTTGTCGTCGCTTTAATTTATACATTCTAGTCAATAATCAAATTTGGTATTGACAAAAAATTCATATTATCGGGATGCCGAATGGGAAGGATAAAATTAAGAAGTTTTACATAAATTGTTTGTTATATACATTAACATATTGCATGAAAGAGCGGAGCCGAGATTCATAGGTTAAGAGCGAAAAATTTCAGTTGAGGTGAATAAACTACGAGTATTTCATAAGCGAACCTCGAAAATTTAATTCAAAATTCTGATCTATTCATTTAACTGGAGCGAAGCCCCAAGTCCCTGTTCTAATTTCGACCTTAATTCCAGCTCTCATTTTGCTCATTTCAGCTCAGCTCAACTCAATTAAGCTCACTTCGGTTCAACTCATTTTATTTCAACTCTATTTATTTCAACAAATTTCAATTCAATTCAGAAAAAAAAAATAATAAAAAAATAAAATAAAATAAGGGGGTCTTATTAGCCTTAGCTCCCGCTCCACCATGATGCATGGAAGTATGGAACATATCTAAGAACTTTTTCACACACGTAAATTAAACTGGCCTATATTCTTATAAGTTATTACTATAAGTAGGCAATAAAGTGGTTATGGCAAGAAGAATGATATGGAAAACTTTTACCACTCTCGATTTAGCAAGCGTATGCATGAGTCATGACTAATTGAGGTGAGTGAAAGAATGAATGTATGTTAGTCTGTCATTTTAATTAGGTACGCTATGTATACTATACCTTGTGGCAATGAAGTTGACATTTTAGGACAAGCGAGTGGAGGAGTGGAGTAGTGGCATGACCTTCCTCAAGCAATGTCTAACTAACAAACTATTTGCTCAAAATAACTACACACTTTAGTGTAAAGACACCAAATGTCCAAAACTAATAACCAACTCGATCGGATCCAACTAGAAGTGGCAATCGGATCAGTCCGATCCGGTTTGGGTCAGGTTCAGGTCATACCAGGTTTGGAACAGTTAGATCGGGTTCGGATTCTGTTCAGCCAGGTTTTGGGCGAGTTGGGTCGAGTCAAATTTGCCAGCTCTAGATCCAGACAATATTTAATAGATAAATTTGAATGACAAGAAATAACTCAACTACTCCAAAATTTAACTAAACTAAACCGATCCAACAGTACTGATTTAACACAAACTCGACCTTTATTTATAAATCTCGTTTGATAAATTTCAGACATTGCATGGATGATTGCCCTAGTAATAATAAACAAAGTACTCCGTATAAAATACTCTCTAATAAAGCGGACAATATTACTCGTGTTCCTCAATAGCTTTCGCAAATTATGGGATAAAAAGTTTAATAGAAATACATATATACATGTGTCAGCAATACAAAAAGGTAGTTTCCGAGTATCCATTATCCGAGATTAAAAAACAAAAGAGTATGGAAGTATAGTAGTCGAAATGAAGCGGAAAAGGCGAGAGGTTCCAGGCTTGCACTCTAAACATACAGAGGAGAGAGTCGTTGATGACAAGTAATGAGGTGAGGTTTGCTTGAAATTAAGCCTACCGAATCTTTTTAACATTCCTCGCCTCTTCTCTCTTACATTCCTCCTATATGCTTGCCTTTCCTAACTATTTTTATACTTTCTTTATTCTTTACCTTACAATTCTCTTTTTTTTATTATTTTTTTCTCTCCTATTTTTATCCTATATATTCATCATCCACCCATAACACTTCACAACACAAACAAACATACAACCATTTCTTTTCTTAGCCTTCCTTTCTCTCTACTTGTAATTATATCTCTCGTATTGCGTGTCTTGGCATTTTTCGATTAATTAATTATACTAAGTGGGAGCATGGTAGCCCAACAAGAAGGTAATAATAATAATATTAATATTAATATTTGTACAAGTGATGATGATCAAGAGAATGTCAAAAATAATATGATGTTGATTTTTAAGGGAAAGAGAACAAAGCGCGCTCGGCCTTGTTCTCCTTTAGCATTAACCATGTCAACCACCTCGGCCGCTACAGAAGATGGTGCTTCGGATAGTTCTGGTGGGTGGGCCGCCACGTCGGAAGAGGAGGAGGATATGGCTCATTGCTTGATCCTTCTAGCTCAGGGTAATAATAATAGTAATAGTAATAGTAATAGTAATAATAATATTAAGGCCGAGAATAATAATGGACCGATGTCGTACGAGTGCAAGACGTGCAATAGGTCTTTCCCGTCTTTCCAAGCATTAGGAGGACACCGTGCGAGCCACAAGAAGCCTAGACTACTCGTAGCTGAGAAATCGTCCTCGTTGATTTTCTCGGGTTTAAACTACGGTGGTTGTAATGAAAATCGATCCAATAAGCACGATTTTGGCATCGGTCTTACGTTACAAACCCCCAATTCAAATCCAAATACTAATACTAATACTAATACTAATATTAGTTCGAATATTAGTAACAAGGCAAAGGTGCATGAATGTGGGATATGTGGGGCCGAGTTTGCGTCGGGTCAAGCATTAGGGGGACACATGAGGCGGCACCGTCCCATCCCCGCCATGAAACCAGCCTCTTCCACAGCGGTGGCAGTTGCGGCAGTGGCGACAAAGAACATTTTGTCGTTGGATTTGAATCTTCCGGCGCCAGAAGAAGATCTTCATCGAAACTTTGTTTTCGGTTCGAATGAGAAGACGCTCGTTTTTACGGCGGCTTCTTTGGTAGATTGTCATTATTGATTATTCTTGGATTAATTAATTGATTAGTTAATTAATCTCATTTATTTTATCATTAGCTTGGTTAATTTTTTCTAATTTTATTTTATATACATGTGAATTGTTTAGATACGTAGAAATCATCAATTGTAACTTCAAGCATGATACTAGTAATTGTTACTCCGTAATTCATTAAGGAACATTCATTAATCATTTATCCAACATTGATTACACTCTACATTCCGGTTACTTATTTACCATTTTTATTCTTTGTAAAACAAATGACTGACTAGAGACTGAGACTGAGACTGAGGGTTGAGGTAAATTTGTTTATTTTCATTACTAGTATTATTTTTGGTTAAAATGAGCATACTTAAAAAAATACTCCATATTTGGTGGTGTATAATTATTTTTATTCTTTATGTTCCTTAATTATTATCAAAGCAATGTGTAGGTATGTATGTAGGATGTGTGATTTACATGTGAACTTGAACTAGAACTCTAAAAGTCTAGAAGACCAGGGTAGCTAATATTACCCATCAAGAACTATTTTTTTTATATTTTAATTAAATATTTATAAAAAATTACGACAAAGTTGTAATATTTTTAGCATAAAAATATACTGCGTACTAATCTTTACAGTGTTTCAGAAACCCACTCAGGTCTATTAAGGTAGATTTGTCAATTTGTAAGTTTATCAATCCCTAGAGCCATCGAGCCGAAATGTCATTCCCAATTGTTTGATTAGAGATCATCATAAGACGTCATCTGATATATATTATCGTGACACTAATGATTAATGTTACCTTATACTTCTACTAGGTGATAGTGTGATACGAGTAGTTATTATTGATTTAACAAGAAAAGATGCAGCAATATGGCCGAATACTTTTTTTTGGGCCAAGTATATGGACGAATTTGTAATCAAATAAATGGCTTTTAGGATGTCACGATATACTAATGAGAGTGAGTGAGAGCGTCTTGTAAAAGATTAGTTGTTTGATGTGAACAAGTAACGCAAGGATTAGGGTGTGAGTAAGTCGTGCATGATGTTGGAACAATGATTGAGAGGAGTGTGGAGCAAATTGCAATTTGGTTGGGTTGAAGTTAGTTATAGAAAAAAACTGAAAGAGAAGTAGATAGATACCTAAAATGATGGGTGATCAACTGATAATGGTTTAGATAATAGATTAGGTTCTCCATTTCACAATTCACGTCTTTTGTTCGTTTCACACTTTTGAGTTACGAGCAAGTACAGGGCTTTGCATTGAGTTTGTGGTAGTGCATTTGGTTGTTATTATATTTTAACGCCATGTTCTTTTAAACTGAATAGAACTAAAGTAAATTGAATTGAGTTAAATATAATGGAAGTAAGCTGAAGTGCAATAAAATTTAGTGAAATAAATAGAGCTGAAGTAAAGTTGAGCAGAACTAAAGTGAGTTGAATAAATGCCATATTCTTTTGGGCTGAACTGAAATGAGTTAAACTAAACTGAAATTAGCTAAATGGAGCTTTGCTGAGATAAATAGGGCTGATATAAGCTGATGAGCTGAAATGAAGTGAGATGGGATGTAGTGAGCTGAAATTAAGCCGAAAAGACCATGGTCGAACTGAGCTGAACTGAACTAAATTAGATAGGTTGAAATGAGCTAAAATTAAGTTGAAAAGAATATGACCTATGTTGTCCATCACTTACTAAGGGAACACATAAATACACTCATCAAATATACTAGAGCACTCTATTTTACATGCAATAGACAAATTTACCCTTATGCTATTCCACTTATTAAGGACTCTAAATCTCTAATAGATAAGCTTAAGGGTACTTTTGTCTATTGCATATAAATAGAGTGTCCCGGTACATTTTACGAGTGTATTTATGTGCTCCCCTTACTAATGTATTAGCTACTACTTCAATTCTAGCTACTACTTCAATTCTTCCAGTTAATTGTTTACTTAATTTATTTACGGTTTTTCTAACGTGTTCTCTAATGGTACATGATAATAAGCTAATGAACTTATTAACTTATTAACCTGTTGTGTCCTGAGGGCCTACGTACGTTAGATAAAGATTTATTTATTCATTGGTCTCTGAATAATTTATTTACGGTTCGTTTTTCAATAGATTTTTATCTTGTTGCAGTATTAAAGAGTTCTTGTAAATTAAAGTCATGTATTAAAAGATCCTTATAACGTTGGAAACTGGCTCATAAGTCACAAGTGCGTGCTTACAAATACGCGGTTAGAGTTAGTAAAACCTGATTCAACCCACCAAACTCGATCAGATTGACTCGAAGCAATACTTATTGTATAAATAGAACCCCTTCGTTTTGCTACTAGTTTAAATACCACTCGTACATGCAATGGTACCAATGTACCATTATTAGTGAGTTGCTAAATTTGTTTTAGGGAGATTCCTATGATTTTGATACAAGGAATAAATGCAAACCCACATGGTTATATTCTCTCCAATCAATTCAGACTCATTATTATTCATTGCTTTCTGCCTGCTTTTTCTCTCTTTGTTCGAAGTTGATCTGTTGAAGAGAGACAAAAGTACCACTTTTGTTGCACAGTTGCACTACTAGTCTACTACTCTTAACAGTGTAACCTCTTTAAAGATTTCTTATTATAATTTGCAAATCAAGTGTACAATTTGCAACCATTAAATTTGCAGATTTCTGACAATTCGGTATGGGCTTTTTATTCGGAAAAGAAAAGAAGCGTATATTTTAGGATACCTTTTTTTTTTTGAGGATGATTCTTGCATTCTTAACAAATTGTACACTTGCCTTGATTCTACTACTGACATTATCATAAACGAGTGATACGAGTACGTCTTTTCAATCAACCAAAAATTATTGAACAATAATGTCAATATCAGAGCCTTAGCACCAAAGTGAGTAGGGATTGACTGACATAAATCATTATCTAAACCGCCTAGAATATCAAAAAGGGTGGCTTCACAATATATGAGAATTTAAGTAAAAAAGTTGAACAAGCATACTACTCAATAGTATATTAAAAATACTACTACTAATAATGATGATAGTGAAAATAACTTAAAATTTAAATTAATATTTTATTTTAAAAATAAAATAAAATGCAGAATAGGAATAAATATACAAAGGAAAGAAAATTATATTTCATCACATTACTCGGTTCTTTTGGGTAGCCTTTCAATTTAAAAACTACAAGTAATACACAAACAAATAAAACAATTATATATACCTTGCATGTACTGTACGAGATTGTTTATACTAGTAAGAGCCATGTTCTATGCCGACTCACCGTGCTTGGAGAAGAAAATGGCTCGGCCTAAGCACATGAAGGTGGGCTTCGTGTCGTTCGTGTGAAATGAAGTGTCGACCCACGGCCTATGTCGTGCCGTGTCTGGGCATACCTAAGGGTGATGATGAGATAATACAACTTAGCTTCCCGAGTTCGTCTTGGTCAAAGCTCGAGCTCCGGCCTGACTTGATTGCTTAAAGAGTCTAGCCGAGCTAATTGTGGCTCAACTCGAAAAGTTCGCTAGCAACTTGAACTTGTGTGATAGAACAATATCTTACCCTCATTGATTTCCCTAGTATTTTTATATATAACCTTCGATTCTCTTCTTATTGAAAAATATCAAAAGAAAAAAAAAGATAATTTAACAAATATATATAGGCTTGAGTTGAGCTCAAGTTCAGATAAAAGTTCGCGAACACGGTAATGAGCTCAATTTTTTCAAGTTAGGGTGAGCAGATTGACTCGAGCTTGAGTTTTGTTTTTTAAGCACAAGTCGAGCAAGACCTAGCTCATGCTCCATTCAGCACGTTATCAGCCCTAGTCAATGCCTAACAGATTCCTTCCCTCCAGCCTTATTTTTTTTTACTTGAAGTGTGTAACAACTCGAATTTGTAAGTACCGAGTTCAGTGTTTCACTCGGCCGAGTGACATTCATTCGACCGAGTGAGTGGTCCACTCGACCGAGTGGGGTCTTTCCAGAACTTGTAGGACTCTGTCGAGGTTCCACTCGACCGAGTAGAGATCTACTCGATCGAGTGCATTTCACTCGACCGAGTGGAGATTCCACTCGACCGAGTGAAATGTCCTTTTCACCGTAATCTCACCCGTGGCCCCCCTTATCTTTCCCTTGTGATTGTTGACTTACATTGACCCCAATATTCAGATTTATACCCCAAAAACCCCTCATTTCCTTACCTTATCCTCATTATTTCATAACTCACACATTCAAGATTCATTTGGGGGAATTTGTGGGAGAAAAGCTAGTGCATCCTTCACATTATCTCCTTGCCTTGCTTTGTTGGTCTAGGTAAGCTCTTGTTCCCACTTCCCATCTCTAATCTCCTTCTTGAAATCTCCACATCTTAATTTGTATTAAGATGGATTCTTGAGATGTTGTGAAGAGATTTAAGGGATGTTATTTACCTTGTAGTATGAGTAAATTAGTGTAGTAATGGTAGTATGGTTGTCTTATGTAGGAAGCTTTATAGAGGAGCATTTCTAAGCTTTGGGTGAAGCTTTTTGTGAAGTTTAAGGTAGGGATTCTCTCCCTACTAGCTTAATAGTA
>JAGPOY010002394.1:0-14915 GCA_018983105.1 Silene uniflora | reverse complement strand
ATAATTGATTAATCTATGATTAAAGGCCTTAACCATTGATTAAATTTGTTAATTCATTTCTTATGTTGAGAAATACGGAGATGGATTTAGACCTTGCATATGTTAAAGAATGGTGAATTAGTGCGAGAGCTTCTATGATCCGTTCTATTGTGATTGACGCTAATATCGAGAGATGGGTGGCTAGCCTAAGCAAATGTGTTTTTATCATCTAATCTTATGTTTAATATATTTCATTATATACATAAAATGCATGTGTGGATCAATTCCCTTGGACTCTCTTTTATTATTATTGTTAAATAGTTATTACAAATCAACCAACCAATCAATCGATAAAACCTTGATAGAAAAGCATCTTACGATTCACTTTATAATAGCCGTTTTCTCTGTGGAATTCGACCCCTATATACTACATTAATTTGTTGTGCCTAGGGTATCTTTGTATAGGTGTGCGATAGCCTATATCACCCATACCTCCATTTTACCTTGATTCAATCTTATTTTGATATAGATGCTCCTCAAGGACCATAGGAGTTTTTATGAGAATTCCTTCCCTTTTGGTACCGACCCTGATCCTACTCCTAATTCGGATGGGCCGTCGGACTCTATTCTTACGGATACTCCATTTGTTGACACTCCATCTGCAAACGTGCCTCATGCTTCTCAGACCTCGGCCATGGAGGACATGGTCAAAACTACTTAGGAGGTTGTTGATCCTTCTCCTCTTGTAGGGGCTGATATTGGTGGTACTGGGGATGTCTATGTGGACCCCAATACGAATGATAATACGGGTCCAGGTGACAACGAAGTGGGTGTTTCGGGTACGGGTGACAATGAAGTGAGTGTTTCATTCTGATCAGGTTCTTGAACGTGGACATCGGGTTAAGGTCACCAGCTCCAACAATATCCTACACCTACTTAAATGTGTGAGCATCAAGTTACTATTCACTAACTTGGAGAATGAATAGTGTCAAAGTCTTTGGTTGGGCTGGTTTGTGCGGGTTTGTGTGGAACAATTTCTATTGCTTTGGGGAATCACTGACTTGGGCTTTAGCTTCTTACTACAAGTCGGGCTTGTCCACTTCTAAACAACATTTCATCAATCATATCGATTATTATCATTATCATCACTATTCATCCGCATACCTTCCCCATTCATTTTTCATCAATCAAGTACACAAAAGTCACAACCATACCTTCCCCATTCATTTTCCTCTTCCCACTGCTTCTCTGTCACATCTCTTCCCTCTCATTTATCTTCTCCATACCACTCCAATTATTGTCCTTTATTAGCTTGAAGTTGACACAGATGATCCCAAATCTGAATGCAGAGCATGACAAGGTTACAAAATGAACGATATTGAAGAACACCACTCTGCGTTTTAATTATTATTATTGAGAAATATACAATCGTTCATCATTATATTATTTGATTTGATTAGGCTTCTGTTAATTAACCTTAGTTTTGAAGAAATCATCAACTTTAATTATTGGGTAATTATTAATATTGCATCTTTATGTTCATTGTGTTTTGATTTGATTTAAGTATCATTCATAACTGCATTTTGTTAGCAAGCCTGCCTTTGGATTTGGCTTGCAAAGGAGATATTTAATGACAATATAGTTTGATTGAGAATGTGATATTTAAGTAGATAATAACCGATTGATGGTAGGTTTGTATACACGACGTTGCCATTATGATCTCTTATAGAATACCCTAAAGCAGCTTTATTGCCTTCTATTCTCGATCCGTCGAAATTTAGCTTTAGGAAACCGTTTCTGGGTTTTTCCCACCATATTTCTTCCTTACTAGAAGTGTTTCTAGCTACTTGACTCGTCTTTCTCGGGATTGTTGAGATCTTTATATCTAGTCTCATTCCAGGTCTTAATGAGATGGCGTCGTCGGTATTCACCATTCGGTAGTAGTATTGAGTTTCGGTCGGTATTTACCATTCGGTAGTAGTATTGAGTTTCGGACTTTCCGGTAGTAGTATCCGTTTCTTACGTAAGATAACTCTATGCGAATAGTGGGTTTTAGGTAGCAATGTGTGTAGATTTTGTAAAACCAAACCGACACTTTTTGTGTGGAAATAAGATTAGTATCTTAAGGTACCGTAGAGGTCATAACTACCTTCCTATACATTGTGATCTACCCTTAATTGCAAGGGTTCGAGTTACGGTTGTAGATGCGTAATCTAATCAGTGTTAAATTACTTCTAGTAATTTAACACTTTCGAGTTGAATGATTAATAACCAACTTAAAACACATGAATTCCTAATGATACTTATATATCATGAAATGTCATTAACGACACAAACTAAAGTCCTCACAAGTGTTCCTTGTGGTTGAAGATAAACTAAATTACAAAGTAAAGGATATATGGCGAAATACCTCCATGATCGAATGGGCACCGTCGTACGTGCTACGTCTAAAGCTACGCTAAGACTAAAGATAGACTACGTTATAGTTGTTGTTTGGTTGTTGAGTTCTCCTTTGCTCGAGAGAGGAGAGTCTACTTATATATACATCTTCCTCTATAACCGCCTCACGAGTGGGGAGCGGTTGAATAACCGCTCCACATTACTGGACGAATTATTTCCCGAGCGCTGGACTTTTATTTCTTCAATCTCTTCTTGGGCCTCTTTTTATAAGCAGTGTCCAATCGTACCTCGGCCAATTTCATTAACCTCTTTCTTTACGGGACCACTATCCCTTAACATAATAAATGTTAGGGCTTTTATATCTAGGCGCCAACAGATACCCCCTCAGCGTTTAGAGATAGGATGTTTCCTAAATCTCTGAGCGCTGAACTTATGACCAGGATATTTCTCTCTTCTTCTTAGGCTTCCTTTGCCAAAAATCCCAGTAGATGATCCATTGATGCCACACCTTGCAGACTCCGGAACAAATGACCAGATTTTTCCACCCT
Source organism: Silene uniflora (assembly GCA_018983105.1). NCBI lineage: Eukaryota > Viridiplantae > Streptophyta > Magnoliopsida > Caryophyllales > Caryophyllaceae > Silene > Silene uniflora. Next base: position 11,988 of record JAGPOY010002394.1, on the reverse strand, counting down.
ACTTTAGGGAAGACATGGAAGACCATCATAACTTCATTGGACCCTAGTGCAAATAGAGGGCCTAAATCCTCTTTGTTTTCTTTACATGGTTGCAAACTATGGATTTCTTTGAACTCCTTCCTTGATCGTTTGCTTACCCATACCTCCATTTTACCTTGATTCAATCTTATTTTGATATAGATGCTCCTCAAGGACCATAGGAGTTTTTATGAGAATTCCTTCCCTTTTGGTACCGACCCTGATCCTACTCCTAATTCGGATGGGCCGTCGGACTCTATTCTTACGGATACTCCATTTGTTGACACTCCATCTGCAAACGTGCCTCATGCTTCTCAGACCTCGGCCATGGAGGACACGGTCGAAACTACTCAGGAGGTTGTTGATCCTTCTCCTCTTGTAGGGGCTGATATTGGTGGTATTGGGGATGTCTATGTGGACCCCAATACGAATGATAATACGGGTCCAGGTGACAACGAAGTGGGTGTTTCGGGTACGGGTGACAATGAAGTGAGTGTTTCTGATCAGGTTCTTGAACGTGGACATCGGGTTAAGGTCCCTTCTAGTCGGTTGCGTGGCTTTCTTGTTGGCTCCGATGCTGATCCCACCAGACCTCCGTCGTCCCCCGATAGCTCATCATCGTCTCCTTCCTCCTCTTCAGGTACGCCCTATGCTCTGGCTAATTATCTTAGTTATAATAAATTTTCTACCACACATCGTCATTTTCTTGCAGCAATTACGAACGGCATTGAACCTTCTTCCTTTCGTATTGCACTTTCTGGCCCTAACTGGTGCAAGGCTATGCAAGACGAGATTCATGCCCTTGGGAATAACAATACATGGGAATTGGCTGAATTCCCGGACAATAAAAAGGCCCTCGGGTGTCGGTGTGTGTATAAAATTAAATATAAATCGGATGGTGCAGTTGAACGTTATAAGGCCCGTCTTGTAGTTTTTGGGAACCATCAAATTGAGGGAATTGATTACGGTGAAACTTTTGCACCGGTTGTGAAAATGGTGACGATCCGTACTCTTCTTGCTGTTGCTGTTATCCATAAATGGGAACTTTATCAGATGGATGTCCATAATGCCTTTTTACATGGCAATTTATCCGAGGAAGTTTATATGCGCTTGCCACCGGGTTTTAGCAAGGGTCACGAAGGCAAAGTGTGTCGGTTGCGGAAATCTTTATACGGGCTTCGCCAGGCACCTCGCTGTTGGTTCGCAAAACTTGGTGCCGTGCTTCGTTCTTATGGATTTATACAGTCCTATTCTGATTATAGCTTGTTTAGTTTTGTGAAGGGTAAGGATTGCATTCACGTCTTGGTTTATGTCGATGATTTGGTTATAGTTGGCAATAATTCTGAGGCTATTACTTCATTTAAAACTTATATTCATAAATGCTTCCATATGAAAGACTTGGGTGCCTTGAAGTATTTTTTAGGTATTGAAGTTGCTCGTAACTCCGAGGGAATTTTCCTTAATCAGCGCAAATACACGCTTGACATTGTTTCCGAAGCAGGGCTGCTCGGTGCTAAGCCTGCCGCAACACCGCTCGAACAGAATCGTCACTTAGGCCTTGCCTCGGGTGATATTGTCTCGGATGTTGAATCCTACCACCGGCTTGTGGGTCGTCTTGTTTACCTTGCTGTGACCCGCCCCGATCTCTCCTATGCGGTACATACTTTGTCTCAATTTCTCCATCAACCTCGTAAAGAACATATGGATGCTGCCCTTCGCGTGGTACAGTACTTAAAGGGGCGACCTGGTCAAGAGATCTTGCTGAAAGCCGACACTACTTTTACAGTTTCAGCGTGGTGTGATTCCGACTATGCAGCATGTCCTATAACGTGTCGCTCTGTCTCCGGGTGGATTGTTTTTCTTGGTGCTTCGCCCGTCTCTTGGAAAACTAAGAAGCAACATACCGTGTCTCTCTCTTCTTCTGAAGCCGAGTACAGGTCCATGGCTAATGTCTTGTGTGAGTTAAAGTGGCTCGTAGGTTTGCTCTTGGGTTTGGGGATTTCGGTGTCCCTTCCTATGCCGCTCTCTTGTGATAATCAGTCCGCCCTTCATATCGCTCAAATCCCCGTCTTTCATGAGCGCACAAAGCATATCGAGGTCGGTTGTCACTTTATTCCGGATGCAATAAACGACGGGCTGGTAACTACGTCTCACGTTGGTACTCGTTCTCAGCTCGCTGGCATTTTCACTAAGGCTCTTGGATCGACTCAATTTCATACTCTTCTCGGCAAACTGGGCGTTCTTGATCCCCACGTTCCAGTTTGAGGGAGTGTATTAGACCGTCTTAGGCCTTTGTTATTTGTTATTAAGGCCTAATTACGGCCCATTTATCTTAGGGTTTAATTCCCCTTATTCTTATGTAAATTGTATTTAAATGATTGAGAATGAATGCAGTGGACACAACATACATTTACCAAATACACTCTTCTTAACACTTCGTCTTTATTAGGCCGAATTAGGCTTATTAGACTTATGCATTTGTATGGGCCTTGACCCAAGACGGTTTGTATTTATATCCCGCTTCAGCTAATGAGAAAACACACAATTACGCTTAACCTAATCTCTACTTTGTAACATGGTATCAGTGACTGCAAAACCCTATCTTCCCACAAAAAATACCCTTTGGTCTGCCTTTGATTCTGTTTTCTCCGTTTGCCATTTTTTTCGGATTCATCATGACAAGGGCAGACGAATCCGCTTCCGCTTCTAATACACAGAAAATTGACTCCTTGTCGCCTTTCTCCCTCGTTAATCAGGAGGGTCCGAGTCAGGCAATTACCCATATCAAACTCCGGAGCGATAATTATGAAGAATGGAGTCGCTCTATGCGTCGATCTGTGAAATCAAGACGCAAATTCGGATTTTGTAACGGGTCAATTGCTAAGCCTACAGATGATTTTTTACTCGGTCAATGGGAAGTTGTTCATTGTACCGTTGTTCAATGGATCATGAATTCAATTGATCCGTCTATTCTGGATAGTGTGTCGGATACGGAGGATGCTCGTCTTCTATGGACTGAATTAGAAGACCAGTACGCTGTCGTTGATGGTGCGAAGATTCTTAATCTTAAGACCCAATTACACGAGTGTCGTCAAGCAAAAGGTATGTCGGTTACTACGTATTATGGTAATTTGAAAACTTTGCGGGATGCCCTCGTTGCTCATGAACCGCCGTTCACATGTACGACTAGTGGCTGTCCCTGTAGTGTCACAAAAGCTGCCCTTGCTCGGCAGGATTCAGAACGTCTTCATTAGTTCCTTATGGGTTTGGATCGTTCTCTTTATGGTCCCATTAGAAATCATCAGCTTTCCCTCGATCCCCTTCCGTCTCTAAGCCGTGTTTACCATGCAGTTTTGCAAGAAGAGCGCCTTCTTGCGGGTCCCTCGGTTGTGCCTGAGGCCTCTGATGTCATCGCCATGGTTGTACGTGGTCCGTCTGCGTCCCTTGCTACCCCTGATTGGCGTGCGCTACGGGATGCAGAGCGACAGGTGCGAAATAAACTCAAATGCTCCCACTGTGATGTTTCTGGTCATGAGGTATCTAATTGTTTTATTAAAACCCAAAGGTTTCCGGAGTGGTGGGGTGATCGTCAGCGCACTCTTGAACAGCTTAAAGCTCGTTCCAAATCAGGCTCCAGTACTACTAAGTCTAAAGCTCGCGCGAATGCGTTATTTTCTGAACCGCATGGTTCTCCGTCACAAGATCGTCTTAGCGGTATGTCTCTTGATTGGATAGTTGATACGGGGGCATCGCATCATGTTACGGGTGATGCTCGTTGGTTAACCGAATCCCATACGATTCCCTCCTGTCCTATAAGCCTGCCGAATGGCCACACGATCTCGGCTAACCTGGCAGGCTCGGTTACTATTAGTCCCTCGCTTACTCTTCACAATGTTTTATTTGTTCCAAGTTTGAATTGCAATTTATTATCCGTTTCTCAGCTTGTGGCCTCCACTTCGTGTGTCTTGAGTTTTACTAATTTATCTTGCCATATTCAGGACCATTCTTTGAAGACGAAGATTGGAGTCGGTGAGTTGCGAGACGGGCTGTACTATTTGCGGGCAGTGGAGAGTGGCGGATCCACGTTAAGAGTAGGGGTGTCCAAGGACACCGCAAACGCTAAAAAAAGTTGTAATAAATTCTGCAATTTGGGGGAAAGGACACCCCATAGAAGACACTGGGACACCATAATAATACCACTTTATCCACTAATCCTCACTTGTTTAACCTCTTGCAAATAATATAATACTAAAATAAACTCATACTACTGACATGTAGGCTATGTAGTTGAGTACACAACTGACAAATTATGTATAGAGTTTTACTTTTGTTGGGAACAATCAACATATACAACTATATCTACAATTTACAATGAAGTAAAAGAAAGTTGAAAGTGACAACTTAAGACATTTTAATCATTTCAATTATTATTTCAATTATTTTAAGGTAAAAAGTGACTATTTTATGAAAAAAAATTGACAATTTAAATTTTTATAACAGATTATTTACAAATAGTGATCGTTTTTTGATACGAAATGGTCACTATTTAGCATAGAATGGTCACGTTTTTGTAACTACACCACCACAAAACGGTCACATAAAATAACTAGTCTTATAATTTAATTGTCAATTGGGTGTATTCTTTACAATTGAAAGATTATTGATAATTTCTCAAGAACTTTAATCTTATACATGGACGAAGACTCAAAGAGGATAACTGGGATGAAGAGCTAATTTAAGGGTATAGTATACGTGATAAAATGCAAATTTTTGTACTAAAGTAATTCGTTTTACTATAAAAGCTTTAGTTTATAAGAAAAAAGACGGGTTTTTTTACAATTTTTTTCGATATGTTTAGGCTTGATGGTTTGTCTGAAATCAAAGGGACACCGTAAAATTTATTTCCTGGATCCACCACTGGCAGTGGAGGGGGTAGCTGTGCACCGTGTGAGTTTCGGTGCTTCTGTTGATACTTGGCATATGCGTCTGGGTCATCCCTCGAATAAAGTCCTTCAATTTCTTCCTAATATTAGCAATTTTAACTCCTCTCATTTGGATCATATTTGCGATGTCTGTCATTTAGCAAAACAATGTCGACAAAGTTTTAGCTTGAATCCTAATAAAGCTGTTGCTATTTTTGATTTAATTCATTGTGACTTATGGGGGACCTTATCGTACTTCTTCGTCGCCTGGGGCAAAATATTTCTTGACTATTGTTGATGATTGTTCCCGGGCGGTTTGGGTCTATCTTTTGCTCGACAAAACTGAAGTGTCTGAAATGTTTCGGAATTTTTTATCCATGGTTCATACCCAATTTTCCAAACAAGTTAAAATAGTGCAATCTGATAATGGTTCGGAATTTAATGACATGGCCGATTATTTTCTTAAAAATGGCATCCTATTCCAAACCTCGTGTGTCGGTACTTCTCAACAAAACGGTCGGGTCGAGCGTAAACATCGTCACATTCTCAATGTTGCTCGTGCTCTTATGTTTCAGGCAAATTTACCGATTTCTTTTTGGGGTGAATGTATATTAGAATTATCTTAACTCAATGGTTGACATATTACATTACATTTTTATAGCATGACTTCCCAATCCCTTAGACAAATGGAACTACCCACTCATAATGAAATGTAAACAAATGACTTGAGATAAATTAAACATGGTTAAAGTAGATTATTATTTGTCTAAGTGATTGGTAATGGAAATGATATAGCAAAAGTAAATAACAATGTAATAACAAGACTAATGTAATAACGAAATAAGAACAATAATAAACTAGAAATGAATTACCGAAATGTAGAACAAGGACTTGTAAATAGTAACCAAGAACTTAACCCAAGAACAATTGCAAGAACTTTGTGAGAGATCTTTTTATTATAACTTGAGAAAGATTAAACTAAAGAAAGATTAAACTAGAGAATTACAAGAATATTGAAGTTTCTAAGTATGTAAGGTGTGTAAAAGATGTAAGAGATCGATCAAATGAGTCGTATACACCTTCCTATTTATAGTGGATAGGAAGTGAAGCGTATACAAATGAGGAATGATCACAAGCCGTCTAGGGTATAGCCGTCCCGATCGGGTTTGGTCGTCCCGATCGGGACCGTGGCTTTGTAGCCCGGTCTTCTTAATTCTCCTCTTAATTGTTGAGAGCATCCAATGTTGTGCGATAAATGCGTGTTTAAGCGTCCGATTAAAGCTCTTAACTCTAACATTATCTCACATTTGGCATCTAATATTTCCACACTTGACTTTGACAATTATAATATGGTATTGATTCGACATTTGTAAAATGTTGTAGTTGTTGGTCCATTTCCATTATTAATGCCAATACATCCTTTTTGGTCCATGTCTCTTGCTCCACTTAGCCTTGTACTCCTAGTGTAGTAACTTGTAGTAATTTTAGTTCATAAAATCAAATGTTCCCATAAAACATGTTAAGACCACAAGAAACACTAAAAGGACAATTGTTAGCTTAAAACACTAAGATAAGTGCTAATAATCAAGTAAAATGAAGCTAACAAAGGGGGTTAAAGTATACAAATAAAGCACTTATCAAACTCCCCCAAGCTAAGTCCTTGCTTGTGCTCAAGCAAGCAATCATTATCACCATTTTAATCCCAATCGACTAATAAGCATAAGACTCTTATCCCTAAACCACAAGGGTATGAGGAAAAGCAAAACATGGTTGAGATTTACATGGCGGCGTAGCATAAACAACTTCACATGGACTTTTTGGCCTTGCAAGATCTTTTGACTTTCGGACTCTCACGGTACACTCATATCTTATTTATATGCGAAGGGACATTTTGTGAAAAATCACTCTACAATCCTCGACTCATGTGAGTGTGCCCGCAATCTAATATGGTTAGCATTCAAATCATAAGTCAAAAACAATCATAAGCAAGCAATGATGAAGTCAAAAGGGGTTAGAAGAAGGCTATTTGTGACATGGGTAAAAAGGGGGACAAATGATTATGGATTTGTGGAGTTATTAGCCAAGCTAGTAACAAAACCACGGGATTTGCTCATTCCAACCCAAGTACCCAATTTAGAAGTCAATATCAATGTTAATTGACCTTTTTACATTACAAAGCATAAGTAGTCTCTCCAAAATATTTTGATAAGCATATGAGAGCTACTAAATTTCTCTTTCTTTCTCAAAGCAACAATACATTTTTCTTTTCATTTCGTTTGCTTCTCTTTCAACATTTTTCTCATTTTCTTTTTCTTTCTCTCTTGCTTTTTCAACTTTCATTTTGCACATGTTTCTTTTCCACAATGATATGTATCTCAAGTTCATCCAATTTCGAGCTCCTAACAAAAACGTTAGCCACTAGCTTGACAAGGGTAGGCAAGTTTTATGTAGCTTTAAAGGATATTAAGATCAAAAGGGAGCTAAGAAAAGGCTAAATTATCAATGTGAAAATTGTCTTCAAAATGCAATGCAAAAATGAAAGTAATGCTTGAAAGAGATGAATAGGGAACCATACTTGTGCGTTTTGATGTAACACACACCATAAGGAGACCTACACTCACCTAAGAGGGACCGGATATGGATGCATCGGTCTTTAAGAGGCTCTACCTTACCATTTGTAGCTTGCCAAAAGTCAAGATCAAGCCTACTTGGTCCATGATTCATCCTTCACCTACTATGTCAAGACATCCCCATGTTTGCTAAATCCCGTCAATAATAATCGAGTCAAAGCTATTAAGCAAAACATGAGACAAACAATAGGACATTGGTAGGACAAGCATGGAAATAAGCAAGAAAATCACCCAATTTTGCTTAAAAATTCTTAAAAATTCTCAATAATCCTGATTTCTATATGCAACTACACTACATGCAAATGCATTCCCCCCTCCAAGCTAAACATCACATTGTCCTCAATGTGTAAACTTTTAAAAATCAATATCTTAACCAAACGAATCGGCTCATAACATAAGGACAAGAGTTGACGTTTATTGGGTTGCGAGAAATCTATCTAAAGTGCAAAGAAAAAGCATACTAACCAAGCTAGCCTCCCCCAAGCTAGCATAAGCAAGGGAGGTTACCATCCAAGACCAAAGAAAAAGAGCTAGGACGTAGATCATGGCCGTCCCGATCGGGTTCAGGCTGTCCCGATCGGGATTGACCATTTCCAGGCACTTTGACTTTTGTTCCGTGTTTGTAATTTAGCACTCAAAGATAGAATGTTACGTCCCCGACCGGGAACACTAGCATAGGACGATATTTCAGTAGCAAAAATGCTCCATCTTGATTCCCAATGCCTAGAAACACAATTAAAATTGTTAGCTTGGTTAGAAATTAAATTAAAATGCTAAATAAAATATTAAAATGCAAAAATTGAAAAACGGAAATAAATAAAGCCCGGGTTGCCTCCCGAGAAGCGCTGGTTTAACGTCCCACACGACGGAAAGGATACGATGGGATTTTACTTCACTTGAGGGGTCACGAACACCGCTTCTACAATGCCAACCACGACATTTTCATGGTAAACCTTCAAGCGATGACCATTTACTTTGAAACGCTCCCCATCCGTTACTTCTCCTTGAATGGATCCAAATATGTTGACATTGGTGAAGACATATGGATCGCTCCATCTCGATCTTAGCTTTCCCGAAAATAGCTTGAAACGGGAATTGAAGAGTAATACCTTATCACCAACCTTGAATTCTTTATGGAGGATTCTTTTGTCATGCCACCTCTTTGTTCTCTCCTTGTAGAGACGGGAACTTTCATAGGCATGGGTGCGGAACTCATCGAGCTCATTAAGTTGAAGGAGACGTTTGACACCACTTAGCTTGGGATCCATGTTTAGCTCCTTGACCGCCCAATAAGCTTTGTGCTTTATCTCCATAGGGAGATGACAAGCCTTCCTATAGACCAACCTATATGGCGAAGTACCAATAGGTGTCTTGAATGCGGTCCTATATGCCCAAAGTGTGTCATCCAACTTTGTGCTCCAATCCTTCCTTGACTTGGCCATAACTTTCTCTAGAATTTGTTTGAGTTCACGATTCGATACCTCAACTTGGCCACTCGTTTGTGGATTGTAAGCCAAGCCTCTTCTATGGGTCACCCCATATTTCTCCAATAATGTATCGAGTTGCTTCTCAAAATGGGTACCACGATCACTAATGACCGCTCGTGGCACTCCAAACTTTGGAAAGATTATCTTTTTGAACAAATGGACCACGGCTCTACCATCATTAGTGGGAGTAGCAATTGCCTCCACCCATTTGGAGACATAATCAACGACAACCAAAATGTACCGATTACCTTTGGACGATGGGAAAGGTCCTTGGTAATCAATACCACACACATCGAAGATCTCGACTTCAAGAATACCCTTGAGGGGCATCTCGTGTCTCCTTGAAATAGAGCCCGTCCTTTGACAAGCATCGCAACTCATTATAAATTCCCTTGCATCTTGAAACATGGTGGGCCAATAGAAACCCGATTTCTATACCTTCGAGACCGTCTTCGATGGCCCATGGTGACCACCATAAGAAGAAGAATGGCATCCCTCTACCACTCCTTTCACATCCCACTTGGGAACACATCTCCGGAATAAACCGTCGGAGCAATGCTTGTATAAATAAGGATCGTCCCATAGGAAGAACTTTGCATCATGTAAGAACTTCTTCCTTTGTTGATATGAAAGACCATGAGGTAACTCTTTATCAACCAAGTAGTTGGCTATATCGGCATACCATGGAGTTTCGGTATACACCGCAAGGAGAGAGTCATCGGCGAAGGAATCATCAATAGGTAAATCAATACCTCCATCATCGTACTTCAATCTTGAGAGGTGATCGGCAACGACATTTTCGCCCCCTTCTTGTCTTTGATCTCTAAATCAAACTCTTGCAAAAGCAAGATCCACCTTATCAATCTTGGCTTTGCCTCTTGCTTGGCTAGGAGATGCTTCAATGCGGCATGATCGGTGTGAACAATAACTTTGGACCCAATTAGGTAGGAGCGAAATTTGTCTAAGGCATAGACAATGGCAAGTAGCTCCTTCTCCGTTGTTGAATAATTGATTTGGGCACCATCCAAAGTTTTGCTAGCGTAGTAGATAGTAGGGGTGAGCAAAAATTTACGATACGGTTTTATAATACGGATACGATACGGTACACGGTTTGAGTTATACGGATTTCCGTATATACGGTACGAAAATCCGTATATACGATACGGTTTTACAAAAACCGTACCGTATCCGGGTCGGGCAAAAACGAAACCGTATATACGGTTTCCGACACGGTTTGAAATTTTGTATAAAAAAAATAAAAAATGCAAAGTCCTGTTTCAATTTTCCACTCTTCGAATGTTTTTTTATGATTTATTGTACTAACTTATGTGAATCAATAAAAAATAGCCCTTCTTTTACCTTCGACATCCTCTTCAACCCCCACCATCGTGTCAACCATGCCCTCACACCTTCTCCCTCGTCGCCGACAACCACCAAAAACCATTATATTCCGTCACTAACCTAAGCCACCACCTTACGAACCTAGATCCACCCTTATTTCAACCAAATCTACAAACGGGCAATTGGGCACTCGTCAGTAAACCGTATCCGTATATACGGATTCCGTATACACGGTTTTACCGGGTACCCGAAAATCGTATATACGGTTAAACCGTATCGGATCCGTATAGTGATTTTTGCGATTTTTAAAACCGTATACCCGATACGGTTTTGAAAACCGTACCGGGTACACGATTTTGCTCAGCCCTAGTAGATAGCATGTAGTACCTTATCCTTCCTTTGACCAAGCACGGCACCCACCGCATAATCGCTTGCATCACACATGAGCTCAAATGGCAAGCTCCAATCCGGTGATCGAATTATGGGCGCGGATATCAAAGCCTTCTTGATCCTATCAAAAGACTCACGACAAGCATCAGTAAAGACAAAAGGAGCATCTTTGAGAAGAAGCTCCGTAAGGGGTTTGGCTATTTTAGAAAAATCTTTAATAAAGCGGCGATAAAATCCCGCATGGCCGAGAAACCTCCTTACACTTTTGACATTTACCGGTGGGGGTAACTGTTCAATCACTTGGACCTTAGCACGGTCCACCTCAATTCCACGCTCTGAAACAATATGGCCTAGAACCACTCCTTCATTCACCATGAAGTGGCACTTCTCCCAATTGAGCACTAAATCAACCTCTTCACAACGCTTCAACACTTTATCAAGGTTAGATAGACAACAATCAAAAGTAGACCCATACACACTAAAATCATCCATAAACATCCATGATTGACTCAATAAATTCCGAGAAGATACTAATCATGCAACGTTGGAAGGTAGCGGGTGCATTGCAAAGACCAAAAGGCATTCTACGATAGGCAAAGGTACCATAGGGACATGTGAACGTGTTCTTCTCTTGGTCATCTGGGTGAATGGGTATTTGAAAGAACTCGGAATAACCATCTAAGTAACAAAAGTACTTATGGCAAGCTAACCTCTCCAACATTTGGTCAATAAAGGGTAATGGGTAGTGGTCTTTCTTGGTGGCAAGATTCAATTTTCTATAGTCAATACACATTCTCCACCCCGTCACAATCCTAGTAGGGATGAGTTCATTTTTATCATTCTTGACTACCGTAGTCCCTCCTTTCTTAGGAACTACTTGAACCGGGCTTACCCATTTTGAGTCGGAAATCGCATAAATGATTCCCGCATCTAACAATTTAATTACCTCCTTTTTTACCACTTCTTGCATGTTAGGATTTAATCTCCTTTGACCTTGGACACTTGGTTTATGGTCTTCTTCTAGGTGTATTCTATGCATGCAAAACTCGGGGCTAATTCCCTTCAAATCATCCAATTTATAGCCAATTGCTTTCTTATGACTCCTAAGCACATCAAGCAAGGAAGACAATTGACTCTCATTTAAGTGGGCACTCACTATGACCGGACACATTCTTTCATCATCTAGAAAAGCATACCTCA
>JAGPOY010002393.1:0-14917 GCA_018983105.1 Silene uniflora | reverse complement strand
AGGATTGAATTATATGTGCCAAGGCCGAGTAAGGTAGTCAACTCAGTGAAGCAGGCAATGCAGGCTGTGATGAAGGCTACTAAATGGGAGGCTGTGCTTAGGCAATAGTTTGATCACCTAGGATTGATTGCTTTTATTTTCATATGTTTAAGGTGGCAATGGTTTTGATGTAATGGTGAAGATGGATGTAATCACAACAATATGTTATTATAATATATTTCACATTTCACCAAAAAAAAACAAATATTCAGATTAATACAATTACAATTCTCTCAAAATCAATTACTATATTTCTAATATTCTGTTTCTTCATCAACGTCTTCACATCATCTTCATCACCATCTTCATCATTCTTCATCTACTATTTCATCATGATTACTGGGTTTGAAGGTTTCTTCACAAAAAGCGTGCCTTCTTGGGACTTGCAATATTATTAAGTCTTGTTATTGTTACTGGACTTATGTTAGGCTTCATATACGCGGACAAATCCTTCGAGGATAATCGTTATATTCCCTTCACATTCCAAGTCGGCTTTCTCGAGGTTACTTCAATGAGCAATAATCAACCCGAGGATTCACTGTTGAGCTTAAACCTTACCGTGAACACAAAGGAGGCCGAATTATTTAGACCGCTTCAAGTGAGTATTGAATATGATCGTCAATTAGTCTCTAACACAACGATGGCGACTTTTCACCAAGATGCCCTAACCGAGAAAACAATTTCCGTACAAATGGGTACCGTCGTTGATTCTATTAGTACGAAATTGTCAAGTGAAAGCGTCTTGGAATTCACGGTTATTGTTCGCGGCGACACTTGGAGTGTATCTCCTCGGTCGAGTAATGGCAACACCTGCGATATGAAGATGGTTTGTCAAGGCGTTGCAGTTACGTTTTCGTCGACTAATAATACATGGAATGGATCTACCAAGGACGGTCCATTCCCTTGCAAATACGACTCGGAGCAATGCTAACACAATTATGATGCATATTCTGAGATATATATTCTTCGATTTCTGCTGTTTAACTAGTGATGATTTTAGGTATTTAGGTTGTTTAGGTTTGCCAAATTTCGGTTATTTTTCCTTTTAAATATGAGTTGAGTTAACTATATTTAATAAGATCGATAATCCTGATTTTTCAATATGAGCCATCACATAAATAAACAAACTTTCTAAATAATGGACATGAATACATGATGACATGAAAACAAGCTTAAGGCTTGATGATCTTTAATGTAATTGGGCCGGGTTTTGGTTGAAGAGTTTGTGATCCCGTTTACATGTGAAAAGGACCCACGACCCTGGCATGATCCGATCTGTTTCTCAGGTCTAATTTAGATTGAATTTCCATCCAAAATAGGTATTGTATTTTTATTAGGGTTATGATTACGATTACGTATATTGCTATATATACCATATATTCTCCAACTGTATTTATTTATTTCTCTCATCTTTTCAAGTCTTTTTTTTTTGAAAATAACCCCAAAGCGGGATTACATTATATTAAGACGATCGCTCGCAACCAAATTAACAATACAGTTCGGAATAGAGCTATGCGTGAAGCGTAGAGTTGAGCCAATAGGACTCAGGTGAGCCAACTCATGCGCAACTCGATTTGCCCTTCTACTAATATGTGACCAACTGACAAACATTAAGCTACGGCTACAAGCTAAGATATCATCGATAACTGAGTAAAAGTCGCTACGTCCCTTCGTTTTTTGTTGCAGAGCGTCAACCAATTCCTTGCAATCGCACTCGACACTGATACTTCTCTGACCTCTTTACACGGCTTCCTGCACACACATCAAAGCTGCCTCAGCTTCGGCCATTCGAGGTGATACATCCCCTCGTCTTCTTGAAGCCAGCCCCCACAGCACTCGCCCCTCCTTATCACGACAGATGACTCCAACTCCCACACCTCGTCCAGGCTTCACCCCCGCGTCCAGATTAACTACAGCAGCCCCATCCCTCACACGCCACCATCTATCACTCTCCCTCTCATTCCCTTCTCCTCGCCCCTGACCTCTTCTTTCCCCATCCTGCTGCTTCTCCCTCTCCTCCCCTCTCACCTCCCTCAGAACTCCTCTCACTCTTTTAATCACCCTGTCACAGCTAACCACCTCATTCTCAAAGACAGCTCTGTTTCGCTCCTCCCAAACCGCCCAACAACCTACCATGAACACCTCCCTTTCCCCCTTATCGAAATCCTTCCATACATCCTCCACCCACTCCCTCACCCTCTCATACCCCTCCACCGACTTCACCTCCACTCCTAGCCCATCCCATATCCCCCCCACCCACCCACAACCCCTAGCAAGGTGGAGACAAGTCTCCCTCTTACACAAGCAAACCGGGCAGAACGGTTCCATGGCTCGTATCCGAGTGGCTAAGCTTCCCTTTGTAGGTAGAGCCTCACAACAAAATTGCCAGAAAAACGTTTTAATGCGGGGCCACACTGAAGAACTCCAAATACGGTTCCACAGCCACTTTTCCTTAGTTCGGTCTGATTGCCCATCCTCCTCACCATAGTCTCCCATAAGCGCTTTATACGCAGACCTTACCGAATAAATACCATTCTTCTCCAAATCCCAGCTCCATATGTCTTCATTTTTGTATAACGGAACCCGCATTTGAAGTATTCGTTCTTGCTCAAACGGGAGAAAAAGCTGACGTACCTTATGAGTATTCCAGGCCTGCCCGTCTACAGTCATAAGCTCTGCCACCACCATATTTGCATCAGCTTGAAGTCTCGGGGAGATGACTCTGCGGGAGGGTGCTCCTTGAACCCAAGGATCGGTCCAAACTCTGGTGCTCATCCCATTATTAACTCTTCTCCGTAAACCAACATTCAACGCCGCCTTAGCCTCCCAGAAACTTCGCCAAGTATAGCTTGGGTTACTCCCTAGACTCGCCTTCATAAAAGAACCGTAGGGGAAATATTTACCACCCACAACCCGGGCCATTAAACTGTCTCGGTTCACAAGAAGTCGCCAAGCTTGCTTTCCAAGAAGAGCCATGTTGAACTCATGAAAATCCCGAAACCCAAGCCCACCAAGACATTTCGGTTTACACAGCTGCCGCCACGCTATCCATGGTATCTTCCTTTTACCCTGCTCCGCTCCCCACCAAAACCGCGACACAATAGACCGCAACTCGTCACAAAAATTCTTCGGAAACTTGAAGACACTCATAGCATAGGTAGGGATTGATTGGGCTACCGCCTTTATCAAGACTTCCCTCCCGGCCTTCGTAAAAAGTTTCCCGCGCCATTCCTGTAACTTCTTGCAGAGCTTGTCCCTCACAACCCTAGCGATCACACCTTTTGACTGCCCTACCACTGTAGGAAGACCCAGGTACTTCTCATGTTCATGAACCATACGCACCCCCAACCGATCAGCAATCATTCTCCTGCGTTCCGCACTTGTGCCACGGCTAAAAGAGACAGAGGTTTTGTCATAATTAACAAGCTGACCCGAGGCTACTTCGTAACGTGTAAGGATGTTTTTTACCCGATTTGCTTCCGTCTCGGTAGCCCGCACAAAGAATATACTATCATCTGCGAAAAGCAAATGAGCCACCATTGGGGAATTGTTGGCAACACGGATCCCTCGAATAGCCTTTGTCTCCATCGCCTTCCGCATAAGACCCGAAAGGACCTCCGCACAAAGAATAAACAAGTACGGTGATAGTGGATCTCCCTGACGGATTCCCCTGCTAGGTCGAAATTCCTCCGTCAATGTCCCATTAATCATAACCGAGAATGAAACACTCGAGACACACATCATGACCCTCTCCACCCAGCTCCTAGTAAAGCCCATCCGATAAAGAACCCGTTCAAGAAAGCCCCATTCAACTCTATCGTAAGCCTTGGCCATGTCCAACTTCAGAGCCATATGCCCCACCTCGCTCCTCTCGTTCTTCATATGGTGAAAAAGCTCGAACGCTACAATTATGTTGTCCGTAATTAGCCTTCCTGGAGTAAAGGCGGACTGATTTTCGGAGACAATATCCCCCAAAAAGCGCTTCAAGCGATTCGCTAAAACTTTTGAGACAAGCTTATAAATTACATTACAAAGACTTATAGGCCGGAAATCTCCCATTTTGTCGGGGGCTTTCTTTTTAGGAATAAGGACAATTAGCGTTTTATTTAGCCCCTCCGGAAAAGCTGCACCTCGAAGAATCCCCAATACCGTTTGCGTGACCGAAGGGCCCACAATGTGCCAATAAGTTTGGTAAAAAAGCGCGTTCATACCATCAACCCCCGGTGCCTTTATCGGATGCATTTGATTTAACGCCATGATCACCTCCTCTTCACTGTACTCCTCATTAAGAATATCGTTCATCTCCCTCGTCACTCTTCCCTCCACCACGTCCAGCGTATCCTCAAAATCAATGGGTGAATTTGTCGAGAAAAGCCCTGCAAAGTATCTCATAGCCACTCCGGCTACAGCCTCGGTCCCCTCATGAATACTCCCATCCTCCTCAATTAAACGAGCAATGTAATTCTTCTTTTTTCGCTGACTCGCTTTTCGATGGAAATACTTAGTATTCTTGTCCCCATCCTTCAGCCATAATGCTCTCGATCGCTGTCTCCAAAAGCTCTCCTCTTGCCTCAACAAATGGGCAATCTCCTTCACCACTCTCTTCCTCTCCCTTACCGCCCATCTCGATCTGTTCCCCTCATTCAGTTTCTTAAGCTTGGACCGATTAGCACGCAAATCACGGAGAATCTTCCCAATACTAATGCCCTTCCATTCTTGCAGCGCTTTAGAACAATTAACCAGGGCACTCATAATGTTTCCCCCTTCACTCTCCCACGCGCCTTTAATAGTTTCTTCGCATCCGTCTTCTCCCACCCAGATTTGCTCGAATCGAAATAATTTGCTTTTAATCGCTCCTTCATGTCTGCCTTCCTCTACCGTCACCATAATTGGCGCATGGTCAGACCATTCGCGGTTGAGATGAATTAATTTAGCTCTCGGGAATAACTCCAACCAGCCTTGATTGCACATAGCTCGATCAATTCTAGACTGTCTATTGTCATCCTCTTGTTGTCCATTGTCATATGTGAATTCATAGCCTTCGAACTCCAGGTCTCGCAATCCGCAATCATTAGCTGCTTCCATAAAGTTAGTCATCTGCCATTGGGAACGCGATCCTCCTTTCATCTCATATGCATACAATATCTCATTAAAATCTCCTATACATAGCCATGGCTCATTCCCCTGAGAACACAACAGTCGCAGTAACTCCCAAGATAAATGCCTATCACAAACACTCGGCTAACCATAGAACCCCGTCATCCGCCAGAACCCATTCTCCCAATGAATATCGAGGTCCATATGATGTAAAGAGGCAGACCGCAGAACACACTTCACCTCCTTCCGCCAAAGGAACGCTAAACCACCCGCCCTACCAACACTATCAACCTCCAGCCCTTCATAATCTACTAAACAAGCCCTAACCTTCCTCATCTCTACACTACTTAATTTAGTTTCACAAAGAAAAACAAAAGTGGGGGCCTCTCTTCGCAAGAGATTTCGGAGTCCGCCTACTGCATCGGGGTTGCCCAGCCCCCTGCAGTTAAGGCTCAATGTTTTCATGAGGCCGGGCGGGGTTGAGTCCTCTCAACCGCCGCCTCAGGTGGACACACACCCATAGAGTTAGATAAACGGATCTTCTTCATACTACCATCAACATTTAGCTGCTCGTTACTACGACGTCGCTTCTCCAAGGTAATTGGCTCGCCAGGGCCACTGTAAGCTCCACTCTCCACCCGTACAAGTCGTCGCCATGTACCACCCCCTTTATTCACATCACTCTCCCCACTATCAGCTATTGCCCCCTCCATCGTTCCAACCTGTTCAGTGATCATACAACCGCTCTCCCTCCCTTTACTATTCTTCCCTAGAAACTCCTCAGCTATTCCCCCTTCCCCAGAATTTATGTTCTCCCCTGCTTCCCTCACCTCATTCACTTCCATAGTTCCCTCATCACGTCTCTTCAGGCCTTTCTCGACTACACTTTGCCTCATACCCATAACCTGCACCCCGCCTACCTCCATCGACACTTTAGGAGCTGTCACCCCACCTGTTTTAATCGCAACAGCTTGCAACTTTTGAATCATTTTGGATATTGCCTCTTCCTCCCTCCTCTTGCTGTCATTGTCAAACTCATTCACCAAAGCTCTCGAGCAGAGCCCTTTCGTTTCCGCCACAGTTTTGACAGCTTTCCATGGCGAAGCGCGCAACTTCTCACTATATCTGAGCTCACCCTCCTCATAAGGACCCTCATCACAATCCTTCTCCCCATGCCCTAACGTTCCACACCCATAGCAGAAAATCGGAAGTCTCTCATATGTCACATCGAATTCCAGCACTCTCCCTTGCGGCATTTGGATCGTCACTGCACTCTTAAGTGGCTTCCGGACATCATGGAGGATACGAACCCGAACTGCCTTTTCCAATTCTGGAGTATTCATCTCATCGACCTTCACAAACTCCCCAAGTTGCTGGCCTATTCGACGAATGTTTGCTAAATTGCTTCTCCCTTTGACTGGTAAATCATATACCCGTGCCCAAATAGGAACATGAAAAAGCGGCGTGTCAGTCATCTTCCCGTCATCAATTGGATCATTAAAGCACCAAATGTATTTGTCGAAGTGCCATGGTTGGCCTTCGAGAATCTTCATCTTATCTTTACTATCGTCGAATTTAAAGACGAAAACCTTATTCCTCGCATCAATCAAATTTCCCACCGCTGCTCCCTTGCAGTTCCATAGCCTAAGCATAGATTCGATAGCCGCTTTGGCATTAACTGCCTTAGAGGACCAGATCCGACCCACCAGCATGGCATGGACTCTCTCCTCTTCCCCAAACGTGCCCCCGTCCTCCCATACGAACGCATCACTACCCACAACTCCCTTACCCTTATCCCTAATCGAACTACCGCCTTTGTCCATCAACATGGGAATAAAATCAAAGCCCCCCAAAGAATGGAGAAAGCAAAGAATCAAACAGAAAGAGAAATAAAGAGCGTCACTTACGTGGAGAAACGTAAAAGAAACCTTCAGAAACAAGGATGAAGCGGAGACCTAGTCAGACGAAACCCTCACAGAGCAAACCCTAGAGAGACGAAAAGATGTCGCTTTAGTCTAAATTCATCTTTTCAAGTCTTGAGCAAACACAAGACACCATATACACCAACACCATGCCTGATATTCAGTTCTTCATATTTCTATGGGTTTTGGCTCTTTTTTTCGGTCTTAGTTTACGTGCTGTCGAATACATAAGCGATGAGATTCCTTTTAATTATATTCCCTTCACATTCGATGTCGATTTTCTTGAGGTTACTTCAATCAAATTCTCTCCTCCTAACAATATCACATCCAATCAACCCGACGACGCACAATTCAGGTTAAACCTTACCGTCAACACGAAGACCGCCAAATTCTTTAGACCGGTTCAAGTGACAGTTGAATATGATGATCAGTTAGTCTCTAGCACAACAATTGCGCCTTTCCACCAAGATGCCCTATCCGCAAAAACAATACCCGTATTAATGGGTACGGTCGATACAGGACTCCCAGATAAGGTAATTGAATCTATTAGTAATAAATTGGTTAGTGAAGGTGTCTTGGATTTCACGGTTATTGTTCGCGGAGACAATTGGAATGTAGTTCCTCGTAGGCGTGCTGGGTACACCTGCGACATGAAGATGGTTTGTCAAGGCGTGGCTGTTAGGTTTTCGTCGACTAATAACACATGGAATGGATCTACAAAGGGTGGTCCATTCTCTTGCAAATACAACTCCAAGTATTGCAATTATTAGAATTGTGAAGCGAATTCTTCGATTTCTGATGTTCGACTAGTGATGATTTTAGGTATTTGGTTAGGTTTACAAAATTGTATTAGCTACGAATAATTGTTACTGTTGTTGTTCAATAGTTCTTTTTAGGGTTTTTTTTTATTGTAGGTACGCAGCAGTAAAAGATACGTAATATTTGTGTTTCGCGTGTTTATTTAGTTCATTGTTGACGATAAATTAGTGAATTTTCAATTCCGAGAAAGAAGAAAACGTCCCTTCGAAAACATGGGGAGTCTTCTAAACAGTCTCAAGTCTAAACCTTACAATACGATGTTAACAGGAATTCAGTCACCACTTACAGATTCCATCAAACTTTTTGCTACTTCAAATGGCGAGATGTTTGGAAATCTGAAAAAAAATTAAAGATGATGACGTGGACACATTCCTTGTAAATATGTTGGAATGAGTCAAATTGTTGTTAATATATTGGTTTAAAACGCTACTTGAGAAAAAAATTCAAAATATAAACCCTAATCGCCATTAAAAAAACAAAGAATACCCCAAATTAAACTAGGGTTTTTACCTTTGGAAAATAGGTATCCCCTCCCTTTAATTTCCAAAGTTCTTTTATTTACTTTTTTACCGTTTTCTAGACGGCCATGTTTTATTATTACCCTTGGAGTATGATTTTTGGTTGAAATTATAATTTTATAGAAGATCCCTTGATAACAAATGTAATTATATGTAATTGTGTGACAAGATTTTATACTTTTTAGTGAATTAATGGTTAACGTCTATGAATTTTGACTCCCAAAATTAAACGGAAATGCAAAGAACATAGTGGAATATAGAGGGAGTAGGACAGGTTGTGTTTCAAGTTATCGGTAAAATACTTCAAGTTTCACGAAATATAGTTTAACACGGTATGTACTTTCTGTCTCAAATTTACAACAAGTTAGAATATGTCAAGAACAATAAAAATTTGTCATATATACGAATTAGAGCATATTTAATTCATTTTTATTTTAAATAAATACGAAAAATGGACGCGGCGCTCTTAAAATGTGACATTTTGGCCAAAATACTCAATTTTTTTATCCGAAATACATTAAGAAGTGAATAGTTATACCTCGTATTTTCGATTTCATAAGATGACGAATATCTTGTCATTAGTGAAGCAATTACTTAAACTCTTCATCCTTTTCATATCTATTTTTGTTAAGTTCATCGACCATTTTGGGATACTCTTTATCCATGAATAATGATTTGCTCAAGGAGCTAATAAGACAAGCAAGGGTCGGAGAGTCGGAGGACTTCGAGTCATGAGTAGAAGATTATGCATAACCCTTTTCATTTCGGTCATTTATTTACCTTTGATTTTGTCATAAAGAGTGATTATCAGTTATCAAAAGACAGGTGGATTAAAGTGAGTGTGAAAGATCAATTTACCTATCAAAGACATTTCTAAAATAGAAAGGTATATAATTGACTAAGACACCAAAAAATGAAATAGGTAAATAAATAATTGGGACAGAGGGAGTATATAAATATGAGTCTATGAGATTAACGGCATTTTCACCCGGTCGATATATTAGATTATCCTTTGAAGGTATCGTGAATAATAGATCCTAGGTTCTAATTTAGTGATTAAAAAAGATGACATGCGTTTATACCAAGTGAAATTTGATTGACTACTTCATTGAATTTATGCATGGACCACCATGAGTCCGTGACAAAGTCAAGAATTGACCCTAACAGTGATAAAATATCTCAGCGAGAACGAACGGGTAATGCATTAAGGAAAATTCGGAAAAACATTGAAAAATTTTAACTACGAAGCTTCCTGGTTGTTTCCTTGTTGTTTCCCTCACTTTTCAAATGTTTACATATAAAGAAACCAATTAAGGCAGAAACAAAGCACGCGTAAATGCGTAATACCAAAAACATACAACATACATATGGGCCTTAAATTCCTAAGTCTTCATCCAACAACCACTAAATTTCCAGGAAGGTGGAAATTATTACGATTATGGCAATATTGCCATATACCGTAATATTCTCCAACACGGACCAACCCTCGCCCCTCGGGTTCATTATCCTCCCTATATAATATAAGCATAGGATTAACATTATGTACCAACAAAAAAAAAACAACTCTCATATTTTCAAGTCTTGCACAAAACCTGTGACCATGTCAAATACATCGTCAGTTCCCCGCAAAGACGACGCCATCGTCAACGACAACAGTAAGGATCCTTTTGGCTTCTGCGTACTTCTATTAATTTTTAGTCTTATTGTTGGTATTGGTCTAATTTGCAAAGCTGGGCACGACTATGATATGGCTCATCCTTATATTCCCTTCACATTTCAAGTCGATTTTCTCGAGGTTACTTCAATCACATTCTCTCGTCCTAACACTTCAATCACAAGCAATCAATCCGATGAGAAACAGTTCAGGTTAAACATTACTGTGAACACCAAAGAAGCTAAATTCTTTAGAACGCTTCAAGTGACTGTCGAATATGATGATCAGTTAGTCTCGAACACAACAATTGCGCCTTTCCACCAAGATGCCCTGTCCGAAAACAAAATACCCTTACAAATGGGTATGGCCGATGCACGACTTCCAGACAAGGTCATTGACTCTATTAGTAGGAAATTGGCTAGTGAAGGTGCATTGGATTTTACTGTTATTGTTCGTGGCAACAATTGGGGTGTATATCCTCGTTCGGGTACGGGTTACACCTGCGACATGAAGATGGTTTGCAAAGGCGTCAGAGTTCCACTTTCTTCAACTAATAACACATGGAACGGATCTACCAGGGATGGTCCATTCCCTTGCAAATACAGCACCAAAGGCTGCGACGATGATTAGAATTATGAAGCGAATTCTTCGATTCCTGCTGTTTAATTTAACTAGTGACTAGTGATGATTAGAATTATGATTTTTATGAAGCGAATTCTTCGATTCCTGCTAGCTATGAATAATTGTTACTGTTGTTCGATTCTTCTTTTTCAGTTTGTTTTTAATGTAGGCATATTGTAGCAGTGAAAGATGGTTACAATTGGAATGTAGATCCTCGTAGGCGTACTGGCTACACCTGCGACATGAAGATGGTTTGTCAAGGCGTTGCTGTTGGGTTTTCGTCGACTAATAACACATGGAATGGATCTACCAACGGCGGTCCATTCTCTTGCAAATACAACTCCAAGTATTGCTAATGTTAGAATCATGAAGCGAATTCTTCGATTCCTGATGTTCGACTAGTAATGATATTAGGTACTTCTATTTGCTTTGGTTAGCGTCGCAAAATTGCATTAGGTAGGAATAATTGTTACTGTTTTTCGATAATTCTTTTTTTCCGGTGTTTTTTAATGTTGGCATGTAGCTTTGAAAAATAATATTGTGTTTCGGACATTTATTAATTTCATTGTTGGCAATAAATTGGTGAATTTAAAACGAAAATAACAGTCCCGTCAATTCTGAGGAACAAGAAAACGTCCCTACGAAAACATGGGCAGTCTTCCAAATGTTCTCAAGACTGCCGATAAAAAACCGGAAAATCTTACACAAATTAGACATAACTAACATTGAGGCACACGCAGTTATCGAGTCTGGTAATTGCAACATACCAACATAGCATCATAATCACTTCATATCAGACACAAGTCAGTGACTCACCAGTCACACCATTACAAAAGCTACCAGAACCCAACGCGCGATACGATGTTAACAGGAATTCAGTCACCAATTTTTTACAGGATCCATCAAACAAGTTTTTTTCAGAAGTTTTGAGGCAGGATCATTCAGAAGCCATGTTTCATGCAGTTAGATGGCTCCCTTGAAGTTCCCGAAGCTTCTTCCTAGTCGCATCCACACAACCAGCCACCACAGTGAATGCCTGCAATAAAAGAACATCATGGTTATAATTTGGCTGCAATTTGGTAGAGATAATTCAACAATAATGTATAAGAATGAGGAATACATGTATCTTGCGAATGCCATCCCCAGAGTTGAGACTATGAAGAAAGTCCAAGAGCGCATCACGGTTGCACAAATCTCCTGGGATATCGCCATCAACAGCGAAGAACAAGAAAATCTGACATAGAAAGGTTTCAAATAAGGAAAGATTAGCCAAGCATAGCTAAATGGTGTATTACCGAAGGCATAGGGTGTCGGTTTTTTTCAGACGTGTTGATGTAACAAGCTTACTCTCTCCGTCTCACTTACAGCAAGTATGGCGAACATCATTTTTATCATTCTAAGAATCTAAGGTAATAAGCACAACACTCGTTGATTATTTATCAGCAAAAACAGAATAAGTGTAATCGTAAAGACGTTGCAGTCAACACATTATATCTCAGCAAAGAATTTACTGTCAACCTAAAGTCTCCCTCCAGAGCTAGATCTTGGTAAACATAGTAGAAAAAAGAAGAAACACGAAACTTCAAGAGTACCTCAGCGCAGCGAATTTTAGATGACGGGTCCACGGGAATTTGTGAAGGGTTTTCCAAAGGATCATATTTTGCAAATTCACGAGCAGGCTGAGCAGCAGCATCAATCGAGCGACTATACTCCTTGCGCACCTTTCAAAAAAGAAAAATAAGTTCTCGTGTTACATATTACCAGTCCATTCGCAATGACACCAACTGTCATGGAGAATAAAAAAATTATACTTTGTACATTTATTTGTGAAAATCACCTTCACTTAGCCAATAGATAACGAACGATTGAATCAGTTCAATGATCGATAACACTATCATACTTGCAGAAACTAGATAACAGAAGTTTAAAATTGGCATTTATCGCCTTCTTTTAAACAAGTGTCCAAATTATAATCCGTAAGTGCTAGCATTGCATACATAAAAAGACTAACCATTGAGCGAGAGAAGATCCAGAGACCAAAGTCGTCCATCAAGTATGGAGCAGCATCTACAATCAACAAATTCGTTAATGCAACTATAACCACATGGTCAAGTAATTACCGACAACAGAAACAGAGAAAGTAAAGTGCCACTGTGAACCTTTGAACAGCTTCCTTGAGTGTTCAACAACCTCTTCCCTTGAGCGGTCAACAAAATCTGAGTCGTCATCAGGACTAGCTACTAGCGAACCAAGTGCATGCAGCTTCAGTTGCGCCGTCTGTTGTTCATCAACCAGTAGGAGCTATCAATTGCACAAAATGCAGGTCAATATATTACAGTAAATATTTTTCTGCATGAAAGACTGCTCAGAATCTGTATATGCAAATACTCCGTCTATCTCAGATTAAAATACAGTCATAAAGAAAAAGTTGGGAGAAAAATTCAACTGCCAAGTGCCTTATAAGATCGATACTCGGTTATTGTCCTCTTTTCCCTCCTAAACAGGTAATATATATATATATATATATATATATATATATCATTGCTGCAATACTGGGAGTAACTTTCTAAGGATTTCTATTAACGATCCAGACATTTTGGGGAAATAACAAAATCATGCACGTATTACGGCATCGCCTATGTGGAAAAAGTTTCATCAAATGCACAACATATCATGACAAACAACAAGCAAACAACAGCATTACCTTGGTGCCTCAATGGCTCCCGCAAATTGCGAGTCAGGGGGAAAGGGTCGGATTGCAAAATCAACATTGCAAATTCAGATTTCAGAAACTATTACAGAACTCTGGTTTCCAAATTCAACATGATAGTATTAAATTATGAACTCATGTTTATAAAGATTCAGTAGCAAAATAACAAAATCCTTTGAAAACCCAACAAATTACAGAACATATGTATTACGGAGTACAAGATTACAACTTTCCAGAAATCGTTTTGAAAGCCAGTTCTTTTAGATTTTGGAAGGCCGTCTTACATGATAATTGAGTAAAACAGATATAGAAGCGAAAAATTCATAACCATGAAAAACCCGTTTCACACAAACTCCTGTCAGTCCTGTGTAAAACCGACTCATACAAGAATTTGTGCAAAAATGAACTAGAGCACAAATTCAAACATGCAAATCTTAGAAGTTGTAACAAAACCCTGATGTGAAATGTTCAGGCACCCACATAATTCACAGTTTATATTTGAATCTAGGGTTCTTCAAACCACATTTTAGGAATCCTTGACAATTGCGAAACGTTTTTCAAAGATTGAATCTTTGACAAAACCCCTGTTTTTACTAAAATTCACCTTTCAAAATCCAGATTTACAATCTCAATAATCAGAAATCAATGTTTTAATAATAACCAACATGCAAAACGCCTATTTTAACCCATGATTATTAATAAATAATCGATCTTTTATAGGAACTCGTTCAAAAATCAACATTACAATCATAAAATGTTTTAAAAATCACATTCCTTTCACCAATAACATGTTCTTTACAATTCACAAAGCGTCAAAGCCCGTGTCTTAAAATTCATACAGAGTTCGATTCGATTAAATCCGAGCTATTATAAGGTCGTTGTACATAACTTACCCGATAGTCCTAATCCTAATACTTTCTAACTTTAGAAAGTCGCAATCTTTTTACTAGTTCATCCGTCTCAATAATTTATTTACCTTTTTTTTATTTTATACTCCTTAGTACTCAGTATGTATGTAAGGATAAAGATGTTTTTGTCAAAGGTAAACAAATGGTTGGACCGAAAGTCGAAAATTAGTACATCCATGCTTAAAACACACAAATAAAATCCAGTTTTTGGACACACATAAATACATAAAGCACAAATATAATGATTCCGATAGTAAAACGGTCTAACACAGTAAGACGGTCTAACAAAATAATTAGTCGTAAACATAAAGCATAAACAAGTGATTGATTAAACCTGAACCCATGCTAAAGTTTTGCCCGGAAGCGAAGGGAGAGCGGTCAAGCTTCGGTAAAAAGAGAAAATAATGCCGCTATGAATGAGCTTGTTCAATGCATTATCATCCATGTTTGCATGCAACTCTTCAGCTTAATTCTCTGATGTTAATGATTTTGCTTTTTCTGGAGAAATGTTGTTATAAGTATGCGGCAGTACAAATTAAACTAGGGTTTTTACCCTTGGAAAATAGGTATTCCCTTCCCAATGTTCTTTCATTTACTTTTTCACGGTTTTCGAGACCGTATTTTGATAA
>JAGPOY010002392.1:0-12281 GCA_018983105.1 Silene uniflora | reverse complement strand
CATTATCCCAAAACAAACACCTCCTCATAATTTATAATAAGCACATGAGGTGTATTCATCGACTCAGCCATATTTTTTTCTTTTCATTTTCTTTTCGGCTGTAAGCTATTCTCTCGATCGAGCTTGTAGGATTTCGATCGAGTAATTTTCCAACTGGTATTCCCTTCTATCGAGAAAAAGGTTCTCGACAAGGGTCTTTTTAGCACACGACTCGATCGAGCTTTTTGAAGCTTCTCGAGCGACTACTTTAATCATCATATTCCACTCGATCGAGCAATGAAGCTCTCGACCGAGCACTTTCCTCATTAATACTTACTCCATGATTTTCAAGACGAACCAAAACTGATATAAGACGATATTTTCCTCAAACACTACCTAACTTGGCACAATGGTAGGCTAAGTATGGGATGTAGTTAAGGGCAACAGGCTGTTTTGGCTTTAATGTGGAGTTAATGGGGTAAAATGAGTAAAGGGGAATTGCAAAAGTTTGTTAAAACATGTAACATCGACTTCAAACAGATGCATGCAGGCAATAAGCAATCAAGACTCATACACGTGCAAAACACGAAATGAAGGGAGTACTACTCACAATCCTAAAATTAACCGGTCATGGATGTCACCAGTTTTAAGGCTCTAATATCTCAGAAAGTTTAAGTAGTTTTCCAAAAATTAAGAGTCAAGTCTAATTGTCCAATAATTATTTCACGACGAAATTTGAATGGCAAGGAATGGCATATTATGACTAAATAACGCATTGTCATCATTGAAAATTCTTTTCCGACTCGATTAAATGCAAAAATAAACGTGATTTTTTTTTTTTTTGAAATTTTTAATAAAATGCAATACATAAAAATAAACGTGAATGCAAAACAAATGCAAACGCAAAAGGATGCATGATACCCCTCCCCAAACCAAATTGGACAATGTCCTCATTGGCCGAACACCCAACAGCAGCAAAACAGGGGACGGAGGTCACAACCCTAGTACATGTTCCTAAAAACATAATTAAGAAAAAGATGCAAAACACAAAAGAAGGGGGACTCACGAAGTGCGCGGCTTCCCCAAACCAAAGCTCGAAACACCGGGAAGCGCGAATCACATTCGCTATGGCAGCAATGCTCCCTAAGATCGGCATTTGAATGTCTTTGACTGGTATGGGCGTCCTAATCTTTTCTTGTCGCCCTCAGTCTCTTGTGCGATGGCCTGATCTTGCCATTAGTCTGAGCGTCATAAATAAAGATCGCCTCGAACAGGGACATACGATATGTTAGATGAGCTCGTTCGAGATCTTTCCTCCCCAAACCAAACCGTACAATGTCCTCGAAGATAGCGGCAACGGCCGCACCGTAGGAGAACGGTGCCATACCTGAGACGACATGCACAGTAAAACCGATTAAACAATATCAAAAAGTCGAAACAGAGGCATCCTGTCCTAAATCACCATACGGATGGAAGGGGGGATCTAATCAAAACAGTAAGACATTCAAATAGAACCAAAGTAGACTACCCATAAAAATAAGATCGATCAAATCGCTATTCATTAAAAATCCGAGATTATCGTACCTTAAGAACCCTAATTTCCGATTGAAAAGCTTTTAAAAATAACAGGGTAAGGCACGAAATCCAAAGGGGATTCGATGATCTTGACAATACAATAAATGGGTAAGTAGTTTTGAGGGTTTTAATTGGGTAGACAGGGGGATTTTGTCAGGGTAGTTGGTCGGGAATAATTAAGAAGAAAGAAGAAGTTAGAAGGTTATAGAAAGTGACAAAACCGAGGGAGTGAACTCCCTATTTATAACCGCGGGGGTCACTCGACGAGGAAACATTCCAGTCGGTCGAGGACACATGGCATAGATCTCCTCGATCGAGGAAATATTACCTCTCGATCGAGAAGTGGCTGTCCTTCAAATTTCTTCGCACTCGAACGAGAACTGAGTCTCTCGTTCGAGGTCTTCCTTTTCACCAAACCCCTCGATCGAAAATGTGTCCATTCGATCGAGGTGCTCCTGCAAAATTAATATTAAAAATATCCCAATACCCCAATATTAACCATAGTCAAAAATAGTAACTAGCTACGCTAAGAAGCATAAGTCTATAGTCTATAATCCTAAAAACGAAATTAAAGCACACGAAGTCTAAAAATATATTTAGTCTATTACAAGGTGCACGGGGTTGCAAACCCGGCTAATAGTCAAATAATTATTTTAGGCCAACGCTAGGCCTCTGACTTGCAGAACTTGCTTCCGCAGTTGTAAGCTCCTCTTTTCCACTCCATGCATAAGACACATCATCTCCTAGCTCCAGGCCATTACAAGCAGTCCATCTTTCCTTGTCCTTGCCATCCTTCCTAGCTTCAGCATTGGAGCTACAATTGTCACGGGTAAGCGACAATGCTCCCCATCCAGGCCCTGTACAGTTAACAATCATGGCACATTCCTCCTTTTTGCTCTCATCCTGAGGCGGAGGTGTTAGTGTAGCAACAGGTACATCGACAGTAGGAATGGGCAACTCAATACTAGGGGGCGTTTCTAAATCAATTGCATCACATTCAAAAATACGCATAGACCCTTTATGAGTAGCAGGTTTAGCAAATACTAGCTCCTCCCCACCGACATGAAACGTTAAAGTTCGCAACCCGACATCTATGATTGCTTGCGAAGTATGCAAGAATGGTCGTCCCAAAATAATGGGAGTGTGAGAGTCTTCGGGTATATCTAACACAATAAAGTCTACAGGAATAAAGAATCGTCCTATTTGTACAGGAACATCCTCTAATACTCCTAAGGGTCGTGTTAGAGTACGATCAGCCATTTGTACTGACATGTCGGTATATTGGTAGGCAGTAAATCCTAACTTCTTCGCTAAAGACACAGGCATGACACTTATACCGGCTCCTAGGTCACATAACGCATTGTCAATAAAGTGAAAACCTATATGGCATGGTATAGAAAAACTTCCGGGGTCAGAAAGCTTAAGTGGTATATGGTTACGAAGATATTCATAACACTCTTCAGTCAAAGCGACAGTCTCGACCACATTAGCATTACGTCTACGCATTAAAATTTCCTTCATAAACTTAAGATAGGAAGGTACCTTTCTCACAAGATCGAGGAACGGGATTGAAACATTTAAGTTCTGCACAATTTGCCCAAACCGTGCAAATTCAGGTTCCGTTGTCTTGGCTTTCTTCAAGCGTCCTGGATATGGGACATGCTCGTCAGATACTCCCTTATGTGTATCACGTATCAAGGCATTATTCAGCATTCTCTTGTTCATAGGCCTCGATTGACCACTTTCTTCTTCAAAACCCTTCGATCGATCAACAGCATTCGATCGAACATCTGATTTATTCGATCGAGAATCCTCTTCAGCATCCTCTCTCGATCGAACTCTGGTGTCATTCGAACGAGAGCTCCCATCAGCATCCTCTCTCGGTCGAACAACAGCTTCAGCAGCAACCCTCGATCGAGCGACAACATGTCCTCGATCGGTCTCTTCCTCTTCCGAATCTCTCGATCGATAAACAACGTCATCTCGATCGAGCAGATTATCAGCAGCAGCATCAAAAACCTTAGCATCAGCATTGCTCCTTCCAGAATATGATGTCCCACTTCGCAGTGCGATCATATTCAAGGTTTCTCTTCTTTGTTCAGCTTGAGAAGGCAACTGCCCAGGCTGCCTTGCAGATTGATTCGCAGCAAGTTGAGCAATCTGGGACTCAAGCATCTTGATCATAGCACTTTTAGCTTGATCCGCCTTGTTCATCTGAGTTGCTAAAGCCTGAATCATCGACTTCAGCTCCCCTATCCCTGAAACTCCTTCAGATGAAGAATTTCCTTGCTGAGGTACAGCAAACTGAGGTGGCTTTTGGTAGTTTTGCTTGTGTGGTGGCATGTAAGTTTGTTGCTGAGGCGGAGTGGGAGTCGGATTGAGAACGTTCTGACTCGACCATCTCAAATTAGGGTGTACATACCCTTGTTGGTAGCCTCCTCCTTGACGATATTGTTGAAACGAGTAAACTTGCTCGTTCTCGGCAAAGCAATCGATAGCCGTGTGGCCTGGCTCACCACATCGTTCACAGACGACAGCTTCTTCTTTTTGCAGCAAGTGAACCGTGTGCTGACTCCCAGAGGAATTACCCTCCATCTTGTCCATTCGAGCTAGCAGCCTCTCAAACTTCTCGTCGAGCCCTTCAGCTTCGATGTTGGCTACAGTGCGCGTACCACTTCTCGGGTTACCATACTCAGCTGTGTGAGTAGCCATCTCTTCGATTAACTTCCAGCCCTTGACATCATTGACCTCACGCTGGAAACGTCCTTTAGCAGCAGAATCCAATATAGCACGGTGGTCATCGAACAACCCGTTGTAAAACTGGTTGCAAATAAACCACGGTTCGAAACCATGGTAAGGAATTTCTCTCACATAGCTCTTGAATGGACTCCAAGCTTCGAACAAACTCTCATGACCGCCTTGCTTAAAGTTCGTTATCTTCGCTCTTAAAGCGTTAGTCCTTTGTGGGGGAAAGAACTTCTTGTAAAACGCCAATGCTAGCGTAGTCCAATCCGTAATCCCCGCTGCAGTTCGATCCAAATCTCCCAACCATTCTCGAGCATTATCAGTTAAGGAAAAAGGAAAAAGGACTTCCTTAATCCGGTCTGGAGTGACTCCCTTCGTGGCAGGTATCGAGGAACAGTAATCCGCGAACCTCTCCATATGCTTTCGAGGATCTTCACCCGGAACGCCACGGTATTGGTTCTTCTCGACCATGGTAATGTAGGATGGTCGTAGATCGAATGTACTTCCGTCATCACCCGTGGACAATTTGAACCCTTTCGGAATAAATTCCGCCGTAGGCTCTGAATGACTCGCGATGTTTGGCATCTTTACTAGAACAAGAACTTCAACTACAATAGGATCTTCTTCGTTAAGACTAGAACTTGCGTTGTCAGAAGTACTCAAACCTTCCTCCTGACGAATTCTCGCTAATTCCCTTTTATTGCGTAGGAAGGTACGTTCAGGTTCTGGATCGGCCTCAACCAATTCTCCCTTACTAGACCTGCGCATACACAACTAAAAAGACAATTAGTAAGAAAAAATCTTAAGGAATTCAGAATTCCTTAAGATAAAGACAGAAAAACTAACAAAAATAAAAACAAATTGCCTCCCCGGCAACGGCGCCAAAATTTGATGTCAGTCGTTTAAACACCAAAGATAAAAACCTAAGAACTACTAACTAGAAGCTAGTGGTAAATAGGGTCGATCCCACAGAGAGGCAGACTATTTCTATTTATGCGATTTTCTGTCAGTCACAATAATTGGGGGTTTAAAACTGTTTATCTAAACTAGAGATTAAAAGAGAGATAAAACTAAATTAAATCAGAGGAGAATGGAGCATGCGAAGGAATTCGGTCCACCGTGTCTTCTACAGCTAGGGTTTATTAGGTCGGTTAATTCGTTGGTAGGAAGGACTGGGTTGTCACCTTTCGGTCCTTAAACCCGACTATATCTTTCGATCTAAAGTCGTCCTAAGGTCAATCTTACTTAACTTTCATCCTCATAAGATTTAACTTATTACAATTAAACAAGTCTTACCCTACCAATCTTTCGATCTAGGTCGGGGATTAACTACGCGTAGGGTCTCCTGCGTGCACTCAATCAACCGAGACAACAATTGAAGTGTTTAATTATAATTCCTACCTAAAATTGACCTAGCATATTATATCCTAGCATGCATCAACACGGTTTCCCTCATCCTCACATACTAGAAAATTAGCTACGCATATTAAGGGTAACAACGAAAACGATTGATGAAAACATATTAAACATAGTAATAAAACGAATAAAGTAAGAAAAAGGACAGAGGAATACAGTCTCGTGCGATCCGGCGTGAAGAACGTAGGATTCCAATTCGAACATAAATCGTAAAGGGAAAAGAAGAAAAGGGAAGAATATTATTGAAAGATTAAAGGGCGTAGAAAGTTCTCTCCAAAAGTTCCCCCTAAATCTGAAGACTTTGACATGCTTTTATAGTAAAGTATGTACGTCTTTTATTACAATATGGACTTTCCTAACGTAGCTAACCCTAATAACCTCTCGATCGAGCACTTAAGGTTCTCGATCGAGGCATTATCTCCAGCAGTCTCCTCGAACGAAGAGTGAGGCTTCTCGTTCGAGGCCTTCTCCTTGCAGCTTCCTCGATCGAACACAGGACAGTTCGATCGAGACCTTCTACTTCTCGAGTCCTCTCAATCGAGCACAGGACAGCTCGATCGAGGCTTTCTGCTCTTCCAGTCTACTTGGTCCTCGTCGATTGGGTCTTCGTTTGGGCGACGACGGGTTCCATAGCTTGAGTATCCTCTTTTTGTGCGTCCATCTCTTGAAATGCATCCTTTAGGCCAGAAACGCTTGGTTTTGGCTACATTCCCGCTTATATCTGCAAAATAGCAATACAAACGCAAAGTAGTTTATTCGGGGCATAAAGCGATATAAAACCACTTATAAATACAGAAATACGTGCCAAAAGGGACTGTAAAAGTCTATATAAAATGCACGTATCCATCTCAAAACTAACAACTGAAAGATAAACTGTCGTCTCAACAATAATAAAAGATACTAATGTCGGATAAACTAGACTAAGCTTGTGGCGACTCTTCCCATCCCAGAAGCACATCATCATCAACAAGCTCATCACCGGCTAAACCAACTGCTCACCATCCCCGAATGGATCACAGCAGGTCAAAGACAAACAACCGGGGTCAGTCAACTGAAGATAAAAGTAAGACAATCAATATAAACACAGCCGAAGTAAATGAATGCAACAACTCAAGCCAAGTGTGATCTCCGGTCTCCCTCTCCTCTACCAAAACCGACTACACATCGCAAAATGTAGCCCTGCCGGATTACCCATCGCAACAGGTAATCCACACCGCAAGTGGGAAACTGCAGCCGCCACCAAATAACCCACGCCATTAATGTGCACATCCCTCCTGGCTGAGAAGACCAGCAAGGCGACAATGGGCGTGATCACCTCTCACAGTGACCACTCAGCCAATACTCAATAATCAATCACAATCTCTCTCAATATTATCAACATCCAATCACATATGAACATAAAGATAGTCTTACGCAAACAACAATCAACTGAGTAGGATTAACCTACCTTATTCGCAAATCTCAACTAGCAATCACAACATTCACAACAGCAATCAATCATAGAATCCTCCCTCTAAGAATCCGTCACCTAACATCAATACACATAATTAAGACAAACCCTAATATCGCCCCTAATCGTAGATTAGGGTTCATAAACACTATACGATTATTACTTAATCCATTAGATGCTTACCTCCACGATCTAGATCTAGATTCGATCTTCAATGCAGGGTATAAAAGAGAGAGATGCAGTGTAGTCACTTTAATTTTCTCAAATAGGGTTTAGAAATAGAATAAAATGATTTAAAATAAGTCTTATCCCTTTTATACTTATTGCTTAAAAACCGAAAAACTAACCCGTCAGATCGTCGGCTCGGTCGAGCCAGAGATGGCTCGGCCGAGCTAACCTCAGCTCGGTCGAGTCAAAGTGACTCGGCCGACTAGTTTCGTTCCAAGAGCTTCTGAAACGTGACACAAGCACAACAAGGGTCCTGAAGGGGACCTGCTCGGTCGAGCTACTACTAGCTCGGCCGAGCTACTTATGCTCAGAATTCCGTAGTATTGCAGGGACGATGCCAGCGACCACTTGGCATTAGGACCAGAGACTATTCAAGACCAGATTGAACAAATTAAGATCATCCGAGAAAGATTACAAGCAGCGCAAGATCGACAGAAAGCCTACGCCAATGAACATCAGAGACCAATCGAGTTTGCCGTAGGAGATCATGTAATTCTAAAGGAATCACCATTGAAAGGTGTAAGACGGTTTTGTCTCAAAGGGAAGCTCAGCCCAAAGTACATCGGACCATATGAAATCTTAGAAAGAATTGGCAAAGTGGCCTATCGACTGGCACTACTGCCAAACCTATCAAAGGTGCATAACGTGTTCCATGTATCGCAACTACGGAAATATAGAAGTGACCCGTCGCATGTCATTACACCTGATGTAGTTTCTATCGAACCTAACCTCCTTTACTCCGAGAGACCGGCCATTGAAGATTCTAGCCCGAGAAACGAAGATACTAAGAAGGAAGTCGGTACCGTTGGCTAAGGTTCGATGGTTAAGCCAAACCCTCGACCATGCTACGTGGGAGACCGAAGAGTCCATGTGTGAGAAACACCCCGAGCTTTTCGATTAGGTAGTTTGCGTATCCTTGGTTAACGTCAATTTCGAGGAAGAAATTCTTTAAAGGGGGATGTACTGTAACACCCCGTGTTTTAATAACATATTTATTTAATTAATTTCAAATTTATAATTTTTAGAAGAAAAACTGAAAATTTTATCAAATACCCTTTTGAGCCTTCGAAACAATCATTGGAAGTCGCGACTCTTTATTCGCGCGCAACCTTAATCTGGATTTGCATTTTGGCCCCTAATTCATCATCCGGACTCCGAATGAGGCGAAACAAAAGCCTAAATTTATTATTTTTTTGAGCCCGACGCGACACCCGTCAAACTTGAACAATTATTGAGTTTTGACATGCACCCTATTTAATCACCTAAAATTTATCTTTGCTCCTCCTATTCTTCCACTAGCTCAAACTCTTCAAATCATTTACGTACATTCTTCCATCCCTTACAAATCCTAAAAATATGTATACTTCCATTGTTGTTGCTGCCGCTTCTGTTGTTGCTGATGCCGCTGCCATGGCTGCAATGTAGGCATCCAATTTTCTTGGTGGATTAAAAGGCGATATATAGGGAAGCATTTATTGTTATGAGTAGTTATTGTGAAGATGTAAGAAAATTAATGTTTGGATTTTTAGGAGTAATTGTTGTATTTAACCCTTTTATAAGGGTATTTCTGTAGGTTACTTCACTTTGGAGGGAAAATTTTTACACCAAAATATTTTGGTGGCTTTTGAATTTGGAGGGAAATGTCCCTCCAAAAATTTCACGTAGGAGTGTAAGGTGTATGTTGAAGATGTATGTCCCACAAAATTGTTTAATGAAAGTGATTAAGAAGTGTTTAGCCCAACAACTTGCATCTTTTTCATTTTATATTGAGTTTTATTCTATTTTTTATTACCTCTCTCATCACTTGGTTATTTGTGCAAAATGGAAGTGTAAACATCTCACCGGAACGGAGGGAGTAGTAATTTAGTTAGGAGGCAAATAGACAAATCTTGGTAGGATAGGTTGTCCTAACTGGTGTTTGATAAGTTTTAGTGTAACATAACATTACCATTACATGCATGTTATTACTTGCTCACTTCGTATGAATCATGTAAGTAATTCTATTATGTAAAAATTTACGAAGTGTTAATTATGTTTATAAGCTTACTTATTTTGTTACCACCTCACATGCAAAATATATCTAAGGATAAATAATCTTTTCTATGCACTCACATGCTAGACTCACCATAACAAGTTAAAAATAAAAAATAATATGTGTATGTTAACTTTTACGAAACATGCACAAACTTCTTATTTACACTGTTTCAGTTTCATGCGTCTTCTAACATAGAAATTTTTATATGATATTCCTTCTGATTTATAGGATTTTTAGACGTAAACCTTGTATCAATACGATTTTTATTCTATTTTATAAAATTCTTACAAGTCGGAATAATGCACGAAATTCTATAAATCGTTAACTCTTTTAAAAATTATGAAAATTAACAGCAGATAATTTGTATCATTTGGAACCTCCTGGTTAAATTTCGTAAGAAAATACCAAGTTTTGACCCCTCTTCGAAAATGAACAAAACATCGCTTTATAGACGAATACGAATTAAAATCTTTAAACTATTTGATGAAACAGCCCTATAAAAAAAATAAAGGTTATTCAAGTTTTATACATCAAGGGAGTACACAAATGCCTTTTAAATATTCATATTAAAATACCTATTTTTGGGTTAAAACTACCTTGCTTAGTTGTTTTAATAATTATTTTAAAATAATTTAAATGAATCTTATATTAAAACCCGTTCTAGAAAGGACCTTTATGGATTTTGGCAAGTGTAAAAATGATTTTTAACAATTCTTATAAAGTTATGAATTTTGGACCAGAAATACACTTGAAAGTTTTATTTTAAAATACTCGTCCTTATCTTTAAGTTTTGAGTAAGTAAATATGATAATATAAGGACCTCAGTTGAAGATTAAATACCAACTTAAGGACTTGTCTCTAGTCATGCCTTGGCTAATTAAAACATTAGTTAAGCTGTGAGTTGACTATGATAACCTTGGTCTACCTTTGACTAATTAATTAGTCAAAAGTTACTAAGTCATACTAAATTTATACTCGAAATAAAGTATCTAGAATTTTAATCTTTGAATAAAGAATTAGGAATAATGAATACCTTCCTAAAATATATCCTTGAATAAGATGTTCCAAATCTCATTTATGAACGTTATTCGATTAAGATTAATATCCATGATATTATCATCAAGTAAAAGCTTTTTTCCCACCGATATGTCATCCTAGCTGCCGAACATGCCACTTAAACGGGACCTCTGAGTCGGTACGCTAATTCCGGTTACCTTGGGTATGCCCCTTGAGTGGGACCTCTGAGCCAAGTACCGGTATATTGTCGATATGTTGGGATAGTCCGCATATCGATGTATCATCGTTTCTATGAGACATCCATGGGTCATTCGTGTTATATGTTCGGCGCTACCTTGGTAAGGTTTTGGGATCGACATGACAGGAGAATGCTTAGAGAGCTTATGCTATACAAGTATGGACAGTACATCCCGAAGCTGCGTGTGGAGGGATTGTCGTTAGGATAGTAGTCGACCAGCTGCCACTGAGGAGATGCATGTTCGAAGAAGTTGTGGAGTGGGTACGTGCGCATGTATTGACAGGAGCTTGATCAGCTTTACTACCTTTCTGATACCTTGGCAATTATTATTTCACGGTCGCGATCGCGTGCATACCTTGACGGTTGCGATTGTCTTGGTGTGTAATACCCGAATAAAATTAGTTTTAAGATATATATTATAATAGGAGTGCCCGAGACTTGATAGACTAGACCCGTATATTATTTGTATAATGAAAACATGGCTCGATGTTAAGGAGCGGTTAAGAGTATATGAGTCAGGACTCGTTACGACCATCATTTATACAACTCCGGACTACATTAGATAACTATTGGAAGAAAAGAAGACCTTACAACATGACACGTGGGTTTAGGGAATGACTCACCTAGGCTAGGTATCATTCATACTCCTTCATACCCACTCTGATGGGAAAAAAAAGGGTATTTGACTACCGAGATGAAAAGAAGCATATGAGGAAATTCAAGGCATGAGAAATACAGGAAGGCTGAGCACGTAGTTCTCGCTTGTCAACTAGTCCGTATGCACTAGTATTCTATATTCCTATACGATATATATAAGGTATGATTTCGGAACCCTTTGTCGATATAAGTAATTGTTTACCTTTGAAATAAGAGATTAGATATAATGGGTTAGGAAGTGGCAAATAAGCCCCAAACGTTTGCCACTACGTGCAAATTAGCCCCACAACTTTTTACTAGTGTAAATTAACCCCATTAGTTGTAACACCCCGTCATTCCAAGACCTTTATTTTCGCATTAAAAGTATTATTTTAATCAATTTTAATTTAAATAATTAATTATCGAAAATAATAATAATATGATAAAATATAATTTTATTTTATTTTAAGTAAAGTAATTATTTGAAATGATTTAAGGTTGTTTAAAAGTAATTCAAACTTTATTTGAACATTCCACTTTGATATAACCGATTTCTAGCGAAAGTCGTAAAAATTCAGTTTTTCCATTTCTAATGTTCGTCATGTTAGGGGATTTTGTCATAGGGCATATGAGTACTTAATCTTTTAGTAAAGACATGTTTAGAAGCTTTGACGTAGCCAAAATCGACGACCGTTGCGTTTTGCTTATTACCGTCTCATCATACCATCAAACGTAAACAAATGAAAAACAAACCAACTCCCTCCTTCTCCCTTGGACGTCCACCCTTCACCCCTCTCTCCTCATTTCACTATTCATCACACATTTTTCCAATCATCTTCTCTCTCTCCAAAATCTCCTAAAAACCCAAATTAAAACCTTCTTACAATTCACCAAAACCTCAATTAAATCTTCAATTCTTATCCAAATTCAACAAGCTCTATAGTTTTGGAATCCCGTAATCA
>JAGPOY010002391.1:0-14920 GCA_018983105.1 Silene uniflora | reverse complement strand
CGGATATACCCGTCATAAGGAAGACTTATCGTACTTTAATATAGGCTTGACCATCCATATTATGCGATTATTTTACAACATAGTCACTCTACTTTTCTTATAGGCTTTTATTGTTTACAATTTTTTTTACCATTAATATAATAAAAATTACATATAGTTACTCCCTTCGGCCTGGTCATTTGTTTACCTTTGGTTTAGGCACAAAAATCATTGTCTTTATCACTGTTCATTTATATGTTCCTGTATTTGATAAAATCGCTTATTATTATGACCGTGCATTTTTTGCACGGGGCTAAAACTAGTATGTAATTGTGTTTCGATTAAAAATTTCACACGTAAATCTCAAAAAATCAAATAGAAATACGATAAATCAAAATGGAACTAAAAGGTGATAAGAAATAATCGATTATTGTTTGAAGTATTAAACCAATAAGAATACCAATATCCTCGATCGAGTAGATGCACAAATTAGAATTCTTTGTAATTGTACTAAACAGGTCTAGTGGTTAAGATGGACCTACAACGGATAACAGGTCCCACGTTTGACTTCTCTACCCTTGATATTGTATTAATGTGCTTCATTTGACATATTCAAGAAAATTGTAACCCGAAACTCAATTAAACTGATATTGACCTAACTCAAACCATTGCTGACTCGAAATAGTACAAATGATTAAAGTGGCTAACGTAAATAAACCCGATCGAATTGAACTAAAAATAGAAACTAAGGTTAACCTGATTTAATCAAATTGACTTCTCCCGTTTGAAACCGAACTGGTTAACCCGCTTGCTACTAGGTCTAGTCATTTATACATGCATATGCTATTATGTAGCAACAATTGTGGGAATCTTAATTTGAAAGTAGAAGCTTCTTTGTTGTCTTTTATACAAGTAGGGAACACTATAGCTTAATGCGCTTACATAACAAGCCCTTGATGACCAAACATGATATGATGCTTATTAGTTTTAACCAACTACATTTGGAGTAATATTCTAAATTTGACATAAAATTAATTAACAAAACCCACTAGTATTGTTATCAATATCTATAATTAACCTATCTTTCATTTGGGTAGGTATATATGAGAGTTGTGCATACCCTTAACTTAATAATCACCTAGAAATGTACCTAATTAAATTAGCCACTCAACATTATTAGCAACATACCAACCTATCCTCCATCAAAGATCATAGTTTTTGCACATAGACAATTCTTGCAAACATCGAAAATTAAGTAAAGCATGTATTCTAATTTTTACTTACGGGTTATTGTATTCGCTCAGCCCACTGAATTAAGAGCTAACTAACGTGTATTGTATAAATTATTTTTTTGTCGGAATGAACTACTTCTTAATGAGATGCCTTTACCGGTCATAGCAAAGTTCGTATTGTATGTTCATACCTTGCATTTATATCGCGACATACCGTGAGTCATAGTCTAAGGAAACATTTGAATTGTCATAGGGTAAATATATAGTGAAATGCACAATAAAATCTTAATGCCAAGTTAGACTAGCTAAAACTTAGAAACAAACCAAATGACTAAATTCATTGTTTACAATTAGTCCTATATAAGACTGTTGTCGTACATAAGATAATTACGGAATATGTTGCAAACTTAAAATAAGATAGTAATATGAGGCAAAATCGTTACACATCTACAACAGTCTTATTTGAGTTTTGAGATAGTGATCAATATGTTAAGTAATTAGAGAGCATGATTATTGAAGGAGAAAATAAACATACCAAGTAGAGATGAAGAAAAAGGCAGCTTGCCAAGTAAGAGACTTCATAGGCCGAGACGATTCCGGGTCCCAACTAACAAACGTTGGAGGAGAAGTCTTCCCCATCGCAATCAACATAAACGAATGTTGTACTAACATTGCTATTGCTAAGGCCACAAATGCTACCGACGCACATATTAAGGGCACCTTCCCATTTCCACTATACACACATTCATAATCCCTCCCTTTATCGCCTTTCATACTATGATCATTATTATTCGTTAGCACCCATGTCACCTGTAAATACGTATATTAATTAAATGTTACAGTTACAGATTACAGGACTGTAAAAAGTTGGAGTGACATATGGCTGAATCTTGAAATAAATATTACCTCTGAGCGAGTAGCCTCAGCAAAGAGGGATAGAATGAAACAAAGGAGGCCGCAGAGAATGCAAAGGACGGTGAGAAGAGCTCCGGCTTTGCTCCCTAAGTCAAGCCCTCGAGGCTTAGGTGCAAGGTCCGCGTGTGTTATAGGTCGCGGTGTTGGAGTAGGCATGTTGTTGTTATGTTATGGGTATGGAATAGAGAGGTATAGAAGGAGATGATGGAGATGTATAGTTTTATTTAAGGTATTATTAGGAAGGTGAGAAAAGTGAAAGGAGGAATTTAGAATTGCTTGGAGAAAAGGTTGCTTTAGGAAGAGGAGATTCTTTATTTTGGAGGCCTTCAAGGGGAGGGACCTTTAATCGTATGATCTTACAAGTTAGATGTGTGTTTGTTCTCGGACATATGCTTTTTAGATGACTTAACTTATCGATTATTTTTTAAGAGAAATAAATGATAAATACAACTTGCTTATATGGCTGTATTTAAGAAACTATAAGAGGAAATAAATTAGTAACACATATACGGAGTAGTTTGTTACATCGATGTGTGTGTAATTTAGTCATCAACCGTTACGTTGATATGAAATTTAAGAGGTATTAAATGCTTAAATACAATTTTTGAGGGTGTATTTTTCATTACCAAATTTGATTTAAATAGAAGTTTAGCTTCATGATTGAGAAGGGGAGTGTATTAAGATTGTGGGGGCATTTTTTTCACTATTTTGCTTTTTAGTACTCTTTCCTATTCAGCCTATAGTTTCCCTTTCTCTAATATATGTGAGGAGTATTATAATGAGAGGGGAACAATAGGCTGAATAGGAGGGAGTATTTATTAATGAATTAGCGTCGAGGGACCGTTATTGATTATTATTGTTGTTAATTATTCCTATTATTAATTTTGGTTATTTGATTTAGTTTAATTATTTCGAGTTGGATGGAGTAATATAAAACGAAATATATTATTTTTGTTGATCATGAGTTTCATCTTGATTATATTGATTAAGCCAATTATTTGTATGTGATGTTGAATAGTGTTGTTGGTGCTATTAGTTTGGTCCAAACTTAAGAAGGAATTTAAGATGAAAAGACCATGGACCGTCCTTTGTGGAGCCATTGTATTAGACTAATTAATGTGACAAATGATTGAAAGACTCTTGAACGAGTTAATTATGATTGCATCAATTTCTTAATTATCATTTGTATTCCATACCTTATTATTAGAAAAAAAAGGCATGAAAAATATGAGATGTATGATTTAGTCATTGATTTGATTTCAAATGGAGAAAAGACAAATATTCCCTAGCATTTTATTCAATACTACTCCCTCTGTTCCAGTGAGATGTTTACACTTTCTTTATTTTATGAGGGGAAAATAAAGGAAGTGTAAACATATGACTGGAACGGAGGGAGTAGTATATGTTTACATAGGATGCATTATATGTATTACATGAATGGTAAGATATAGTGTTTCAGGTATAAATATACGAGACTATAATAGGAAGATAACTATATGACTTAGATGCTTGACTCGTTTGAGACGTGATGTCTTTTGCCTTTGTGCCGTTCATGTGATAATCCATGTTAACCGAAGACGATATCCAGGTGTGGTATTTCATCATTGATAAACTTAAAATGAGCAGTGTTGAAAGATATTGAAAGTACTACTCATATCACGAAAATGCACTTTTTCTTGGAAGCCGATGAAAAGAACTTCGAGTTGGAGAGTAGTCTTAGGATAAGTGACCTCTACAGAAGGTTCCCTGGATGCGCATGATAAGTAATGCCAAAATGTGCTGGAAAGCAGCCGTGTTGATTTGTGGGACGAGCTATTGTGACTAACCGCTCCTAGTCGGGCCAAAATGTCACAAATGGTATTAAAGCAACCTGCGACCATGCGGTTTTGGACCTAGAAGGAGAGGGTATTGGGTTAATTAGTGGTTAAATGATTGAAAGTACTACTCATAGTAACAAACTATACTTTCTTTTCTACAAACTCCTGATAAGACGTTCATAGTTAAGTACGCCAATTGAGGAGTAATCTTAGAATGGGTGATCTTACGGGAAAGTTCTCAGGTGCACATGAGCGAGGCCAAAATGTGTTCAAAAGAATCTGTGTTTATATGAGGGCCAAGTACAAAATCCTAGCGAGAATAGTGCAAGGTATTTATAGGATGTACTTACCGTAAACAAATACGAAGTACTCCGTACATGATAAAACAAATACACTAAAAACCGTCGAAAAGGATGGTCAGTAGACACAAGAATCGGTGGGTAACTATTTTTACCGACCAAATACAACATTTAACGACTATAAATATTGGTCAGTAAATTTTTTAACCATTAGTAAATATCGGTTTTTCATGTTTCTGTAGTGCTACTTCACTGCTTGTATAACTATAAGATTATGACATGGTATCCTGCAATTTCAAAAGGTCAAACTTTACTCTACTAAAATATAAAACACTAATTCTCATGGAAGACGGACACATTTCGCAACAAGCTGAATACTGTCCACAAGAGTAGGTATAGCAAAACGGTCAAGGATCAAATCATTAAGATCATCTTAGCAAAGCAAAATACAAAAACTAATACAAAGTATCTAACAACTTTTGTGATTTTGTTCTCCATGATCAATTATAACATCATTAACAAGTCTAAGAGTACATCTACCAATAATATCACAAATTTGCGGTCCAAAGACCGGCTTTTGCTTAATAGAAAAAAAATTAGTCTATAGACTAAAAAACTACTCATATTAAGGAAAAGTTTTTTGTGTTATACCAACCTACTATAATTAGCAAGCCAAAAAAGCTTAGCTAAACAATAAGGGTCCGTTTGGATAGCAAAAATGGAAGGAAAGGAAGGGGAGGTGGAGTGAGGGGAGGTGGAGGGAGGGGAGAGAAGGGGAGGGCAAATGAAATGTGGGTGTTTGGATAAAAAAAATTATGAGGGGAAGTGGTAGGGGGAGGAAGGAGGGAGATGAGGAATGGATGGAGGATTGGAGGATGTTAGTGCTATAATTAGAGTCCAAATAATGTTTTCTTTCCAAATCTTGCCTCCATTGGAGAGATTATGGTTTGTTCTATAGGAGAGAAAATGAGTCCTCCCATTTCCCTCCCCTTCCATTTCTCTCCTTCCAT
This sequence comes from Silene uniflora, assembly GCA_018983105.1. Taxonomy (NCBI): domain Eukaryota; kingdom Viridiplantae; phylum Streptophyta; class Magnoliopsida; order Caryophyllales; family Caryophyllaceae; genus Silene; species Silene uniflora. The sequence goes on along the minus strand of JAGPOY010002391.1, from coordinate 9,668 downwards.
ATTTTGTATCCAAACAATGGAAAATAAATTCATCCTTTTCCCTCCCCTCCCCTCCCCTTCCCTCCAATTCTTTCAATCCAAACGGACCCTTAGAGAGCAAGAAACTGCTTAGAAAGAGCCAATTTGACTTTGAGAAAGCTATAGCTCGCCTTACTCGGAGGATTGCTGGTTTATTTGGCATGCTTAAGGGAAATTAAGATATCCGAATTACTAAACGAGATCGTTTCTTGTCACGCCCGACTTTACATGGTATCAAATTGCGGTGTCAGTATATATATATTGACTAATAGTAAAAAAATCGCGTATACAACAAGAAATAAATAATCGTGTGGAAGTTGTAAAACATGTACATATCGACAAATAATTATTACGTTGGACGATGTATAAAGTTTATGATTATTTGTCCTTTAATTGATTCAATTGACTAACATTTGTGGTGGTGTTCTCCTAAATTTAGGGCATATCACAATTCACAAACACCACCTAAATTTGGTTATCAAATCAATATTTTGGCAATAATTTTCATATATACAACATATAATTTAACATTCTTCGTTGTTTTTTGTCTCTGTTGTCATTCCTTAATTCTATCCCAACTTTCTTCCTTCATCGTCTAGGTAAAGGAAGAAGGTTGGGGTGGAATTAAGACAAGACGATCATCAGAAAGATGGAAGGTACAAAAGCATCAAACAATTTATCCATCATTGAATATGATAAATATGAGCAACTCAAGATTGAAATCATCAACCATCTCAAGTTGGATCAAGCAAGTTTTGACAATGCATCTCGATTTTCGACAGCTAATAGCAGCCCAACTTCTAAGAATATGTCTACAACAATGTCACCAACACCAAATAGGCGGTATGTAAAGAAAATAACACCCTACGTAAAAACAGTGCCTTATAATGGTCGTCGTGATCGTAGTCGTAGTTGGTCCGTTTCCGTTGATATCGACGAAGATGAGCTAAAGAGAAAAAAGAGGATTGCTACATATAAGACATACACCATGGAAGGCAAGGTGAAAAATTCATTCAAAAATGGGGCTCGTTGGGTTAAAAACAAATGTTTAAGAATGGTTCATGGTTATTAATTACTTGCATGTATAATTTCAATTCCATCCAAATTCTTGTTTAAGACGAGATATCCGTCTTAAACTTAAAACAGGTAAAAAAAAAAAAGGATAAAATAACTTGTCTTATCTATGCAGCCATGCAGGTAAAATGTTATTTGACCCGTTTTAATCTTAAGACTAGTATGTCTGTCTTATGGGAGACTAAGTGACCCATTATTATATTGGCATCTAAATATTAAACAATTGTTGTATTAAAGTATTAATTCAAGGCATTTGTAAACTTGGGATGTAGATTTTGTATCCATTAGGTTGCATCATTAAGTTAATCAATGTGTATAGAATTAGATTGAGGCAGTAAAGATCATTAGAAAAAGAAAAAAAAAACAGAGCATTATTTTTCGTGTTACATTTTGATGCCCGGTATCGGCTGTCTTTTGCCTTTTATTTCGCCTTGTATAATCACAACATTTTGCCTTTTATTTCGCATTGTCAATTTGAAGCAAAACAATGGAATGATTGGTCAANAAAAAAAAAAAAAAAAAAAAGATGAGCAAATAAATGTGCACAAAAATCATTACAACAACAACAACATTACCCCAGTGCCTCAATGGCTCCCGCAAATTGCGGGGTAAGGGGGGGTCGGATATACGCAGCCTTACCCTTGTGTTAGCAACACAAAGAGGCTGTTTCCGAATGACCCAAGATAAAAATTGCGCCGAGAACTGCATCGAAGGACCGCTACTTCACAAAATAAAGAAGCACAGCCACTTTAGTAAGCCATTTTGATTTATTCCATTATAATCCATAGCCACAGAGTAATGAATCTTTGGCTCCATCGGAAATATGGAATTGTGCACAAAAATCATTGAGAAAAAAAAAAAGTATTCTGTACAAATTATCAGGCATCTCAATATACATCTTTGCTAGAAAATTTGAGCATGATACTGTCCTGAGAAATAAAATTAGCCGAAGCATCAGAAACACAGGCTCAAGTATTGGTTAGGTGAATGGCAATATAAATACTCGAAGAAAGAAAAATATATATGGTTGGTTCTTCACACAGCAGATGTACCAAAATCAACCTCGTCGTTAATGTCACTAAATGTACAATAGTGAGGTAGTACTTGCTCGGCTGCACGTACAGGACACAGTAAGGCGTCAAGGGGTGAATACAACACGACTTCTTTTCGGAAAAGTTTCACGTTCTTGGCCTATAATAGAGTGTCAAAGTATTGTGTCGTGTAGGAATATAATACGCACGACTCAAACTAAAATTGAAATTTTGGAAGTTATCGGAGATCGACCACATCGAACTTCAATTTAGGGTTCATATAAACATGGGAACAATGCTCATAAAGAGAGCTGCCATCTGATGGTTCCTCATGAGGATGAAAGCCTCGCTGGTCGCAGTTTCGGATGACAGAAACGCCACCTGGATCCGAGAGGTGAAAGATCCCATGTGGACTGCAGTGGCACATCAAAGAAAACAAATTAATCCTAAATTAAATCTTATAAATAGTTTGGGATAAAGATAGTCTTACTCTCATGTTGTATATTTAACCCCAAAGCTGTGTTTTTATTTCTATAAATGATTTGCTGTGTCTTTATTTCTAAAAATGATTTGACAATAGGTATGCAAAATAGGTTGATGACAAAAAAAATGATTCATACCTGGATGAATCTGTAGGTGCCATGACGATTGCAATTGCTTCCGGTAACATAATCTACCACGCCACATTTAAAAAAAAAAATCAATAAGATATTCATGAATCATGATGGTCTAATTATAGAAGAGTTTTTAAATTGTCACAAGAATTAAATTGACCGAGTACTACTTCACAATACATAAAGCGACAGCAGTTAAGGGAGTCTTTATCCTTAAGACCATCATCTTCCAAAGCCAAAGTCTAGTACACACAAGTCTTGGGCTCCTTTGGAAATGGCAGAAACCAAAACCAAGTATAAATAAATTTATAAATTATAATTAAGGTTCAAAGGTCTACTAGCAAAACTGGATTGAAATCTCGTAAGTCCAAAACTCACATCATCTTTAGCAACATCAATAACAGCTATAACACCAACGGGCCACAAATGACAAATATCAAATCACAACAAAGTTTTACTAGATACGTAGGCATCAAACCAGAACACAGGTAGCTGACTGAGAAAAACAAAAACACATGTCGCAGAAACATAATATAAGAAAGTAAAGAAACAATAAATTTCTTTACCTGATATGAGTAATGAGTGTGCAGGTCAACTGATGACATGAAGCATGTTTGGGTAGGGTGTGTCTGTAAGCAGTAAAAAAACACAGAGAATTAAACAAAGAACCATACCCTAGTGAAAATTTGTGAATCATTTTCTTTCACAATGGCATATTTTATTTTAAAAAAGAGGCATCTAGTTCAAACATATATATCCCCACAGTGATGGATTTTGAATAACTTACATGGATCCATCCAAGAGGGAATAGTGATAATCTGTCCTGAACCTCAAAAATCTCTTCCTCATTTTGAGTTTGGCACTGTAAAAAGTAGTGAACAGTTTTGCTCAAACTAAAACAGAATATAATGTAGCAGAAAACCAAGAAGGCAAAACAAGTAGAACATGCAATAGTTAATAAACATTATCTTATTGTCCAAAACTCTTCATGAAAAGTTTGTGAAACTGAAATCAAGTCTGCTTCTACAGGTTTAGAGAGCTTGTAAACAATATAATACAGAAAACAGTGTTTAGGGTAATGCCAGCATGTGTCCTGGCGCTACATTGGTTCATATAATCCGGTATGAGGTGTTATTCTGCAATTCTACCTAATACGAACAGAACAGACCATGCAAACACAAAAGAATTAGTTAGCCCATAGTTTCCTCTGCTAGATTACCATCCCCCACTAATTTATTCTTGGTTTCTTAAGAGCTAGATAAAAGTGGGCCTTCTATTGCCCATTCCATAGGCCTATCAGTTGGCAGGCAGTATGAATTAAAAGCAAGGAACAAGGTCGACAATCCAGCAGTCTCCAAAACTGAAAAAATAATCCTGTGCCGGATAAAAATGATGTAGAAAATGTACATTCAGGGGACAACTGTATAAACACTGGACACAATGCTCCCAACATTTCCTCCAGCAAACTGATTCCTCCAGATCGGCTTCCCCACCTCCGTCCCTTTTTTTGAGGTAACTACTATCCTCTCTTGACCCCCTTCCTTTATCCACCACCATCCTTGCCTCCTACTTTCCTTCATTTTTATCCTCCATGGCTCCCGTACTAATTACCCAAAAGTCCACATCCAAGGAAGCCCATATCGACAATTCATATATAGCAAAAGAACTACAAATTCTGGAATGTAGATCCAATTTGCCACTTCTTATTTTCCCTTTCAGCAACCAGACAATAATGACCACTTTGCAACTAACTCACTGGACACCAGATTCAATCTGAAACTAACCAGTCAAGAAAGTAAGCAGACAACGGGAACATATATCAACTCACCGAATCAGAAGTTGATTCCTGTTTTGGAATAATCAAAGATGTAATGTGAAACACCCGGTTTTTCTGAAACAAAATACCAACAATGTCATATTGACGATCAACATATGAATATAAAACTGATAAAAGACATTGAAATATAACTCTTGTTGTTCAAGAAAACATACCAGTGAACCTGCTAAAACTCCACATGTTTCCAAATTTTTAATTGTGTTTTTTTGTGCCAATCTTAAGAAATCGTCCATCATCTTCACTGGCTGCAATGTCAGTAATTATCAGCACCAGTATTGAACTAAAGTAAATGGGAAAAAAAAAGGTGAAAGCGCCAAAAAAGACTGACAATGGACTCAACCACAAACATTATCCTAATAAATTAAAACTTACAATGTGCAAATCTTGAAACGAATTAGGATTACGTATCCCATCCTCTGAAGATTTAGCTTGTCCAGGTCTAGGGTCAGCGACCCGGGATGGGGAAATAGGACGCACTGCCGGTAGCACTTGAGCAAGTACAGGAGGCGGCACTGGCTGTCTTATAATCCCCGGCATATCCTCTTCATGAAGTGACCACCTACCATCGTCCAAAGAAAGGATAGCTTCCATGTCTTGACCCATAATTTCACCCTTTTGAGCTTGGACTTCACTTGGCCTGTCTTGGATGAGTCTGTAACCATGAAATACCAATACCATTGTAAGAACTTTAAATGTATTGTGGGCTTTTTAGTTTCCTGGAAGATAAATTTTGAACATCACCCCAACTGCAATACTCATACTGAAAATTGAATCATAGAAAAGACCAATTCGAGAATACATCATCTGTATCTAACCTCAAATCTTCAGATGAACTTAAGTCAGCATGGCTTGGATAACATACCTGAAAAAAGCATGCAAGGAATAAAAAAGAGGAGAAAAATAATTAATCTTGTTCTAAGGAAAATATCCACAACTATTCACCTTAATATTTGCACTTGGCCCCTGCCACTGACTCCGGAGTCCACTAGGACCTAAAAGAGAGTGTCTCGACAAAGTTTCCTGCTTTGGAAGTGGCACAGCAAGGGACCTGTAAAATGAAGTTTAACAAAAGATAAGGCATAGAACAGCCAGCAAAAAAACCGATATAAAAAGGAGCTGCAGTAGAAAACAAAAGATTGGCAAATCTAAAAGAAGTTGCCAATAGCCCCAGTACACTACTTTAATTGACATTTTCTTGCACATTTACAAAGGATTTAATTGAACTGATGGATAAACAAGGAGAAAAGGCTCCTTCAATGATGGGTTTCGATCATAGCATGCAAGTGTTGTACAACTTGTACTCAATTCAATAGGTCAAACACAAAGAAAGGGAAACTACATCGGGGCTATAAAAAAATACATAGCCAACAACTTTCTGGCAGATATGGCACAGAATAGGCAAAATGGATATATGAGAAACAAAAATAACCAAATATTGATCATGCAAGCTACACGAGTAAAAGTGGCCTATCTGCGAGACAATAAACGACTCTTAATGTTTCAATCACTGACTTGAAATAGACAACAGTCAAAATGGACCTCACATATTAGAACAAGAATAAGAATGTCTAGATATACTTAATTTGTTGAAAATTATACTTACAGCTTTGAAAATTGTTTGTCAAAGTGCATATTAGTTGATGAAACAGTTTGAATTTCGTTGTTCTGATTCCATGAGGGTGTAAATGGCTTACTTGCTGGTTGTCGCTGCAAAGAAAGCATATTGTGAGTCCTACAAGCCAAAAGAATAGACAGTGCTAGATACATTACATGAACATTTTCCTCCAATACCACAAAAAAGACTCCACCCAGGGCAAAGAAGGTAGGGTCAGTTGTATGCAGTCAAAACATTTCAAAGCTGTTGATTAAATAAAATGATAAAAGCAAACTCTAGGCAACATATTGAACACTGGCCACCTAAAGATATATTAAATACAAGCAGCAATTGAACAGAATAACAAACTTAGGCAGTGTATACTGCCCACCCAAAGACAATCATACCAGTACACCACCAGTGCTAGTAGTGTATGACAACTAATGTATATTTGACAATCACCTGACTAACTGTTAGTGGCCTTGCCAAACATTACCTATCATGAAACAGCTCTCAATTCCTCATTTACCACTTCAACATAATTCCATACTTAACTAACTCTTTACTTCACAGCTTCTAATTCTAAGAAGACATCTGGATGAAAATGAAATCGGCAACTTCTTAAAACTTACAAAACCAAAAATAACATGAATCCTCTCAATGGAACAGTAAATGGAGGTCTAAATGAAGCGACTAGAACTTCAACACCACCGGGTTCACAAACTAGCCATGGAGTTATCAATCAGCAAACACGTAATACTCAAATATGGTTCAAATAACATAATTGCAGCATTATTAATTTTCGAAATTGGAAGTCGTTTACGGAATGCAAATGAATTCCAGACAGTCATAAACTCGGTGTGCAATAACTACGAATACCTGCTTCCCTTCGGAACTATGAATACTGGTAGAGGGCCAAGCCAAAGATGTAGGTGAGCCATACGATGTCATCCCTTGACCATTAGATTGATGTTGTTGAGCATCTGCATATGTCTTGTTTAATTCACTAATTCGATACTGAAACTCAGGCTTCAAAGCTTCCAGTTCGTCTATAACATCCAACAATATCTACCGTAGTAGGAATCACATGAGACCAGTCAACATATACAGAAAACAGGCAGCACTTCTAAAACAGGTGAAGTAGAAAATGCACTGAACAGCGAACCTTTTTGAAATGTGCCTTTTCTTTAGGATTCGAAGACTGGTAGTCCTGATGGAAGGGTATCGTTTCAGACACCAAACTGAAAAAAGGGGAAAAAGATAAGATAAGAAGTTGCTACTCAAGTTAAAGATCTCTTGTGAATTAGCTATATGAAATAGGAAGGCGCATTGTACAACAGTACCTGCAAAACCTGATGAGCATTACATACAAGTCGACTATATTCTTCTCTCGTCTATATACATCAGCCTGGAAAAAAACTGTGTCATGTCACATAGATTACAGATAAGCACAAAGTTTCACCATAAGGTATCATGTACAATTTATTTTTTTTAAAAAAGTGCCTGAAAACAAGCAAGCATACACTTGATTTCTATGTCATGCGTATGGCTGGAAGTCAAAATTAATTATCTGTCTACTTAGGTATTTGTGACTTTTTTCACATATAACAAATTGCCATGAACTGACTCAAACCATGCGTCCACGGTTAGGTACAATCTAGTTCCCCACCGAAACCCGCTCTAGAACTTGTGATACAGTTCGAATTAGCCAATCGAACTTCAAAACCCCAACGATTTCTTTTGTGGGTGCGGCAAGTTTCTAACAGGCAAGTTATGAAACTGAGGTGAGGAATTAATGAACGAGGAAAAACAAAAAGCATAGCAAGGAGCCAGGGATACTTCCTGACAGTCCACTGCACCGAGCTATGTTAGTAAGACTCATATCAGAATACTGTCGTGATGAAATCTCGTGTTTTTGATTTGAAATGAAGGGTCCAGATAACCCGGTCACTTCAGAATCCCTTAGACATGAGATATGTACTATAGTTAAAAAAATTCACACTAGACACTTTTATAGGGCAGGAAGCAGGAAGCTTTGATGCGTAATTTAATGATTCTTTCTCAGTCAACTACTCCGTAAATGACTTCATGATAAAAATATCACAGAAACTGGCACACCAATGCAGCACGGATGGAAAAATATTGCAGCAATTGCCAGTGTTCAACCTAGTAAGTCATTTCTGTTGGCCCAAAATTCTGAAACATCAGGGAGCCTTCAACAATGTCTCAGAAATTTCAGGAGCAAGTCTTCATCAGGGAGCCGACCAACAACCCTTGCCCTAGAGTACCCACCAAGACCGTTAACGAGATTAGAGTTCGTTTAAATGGAAGGAATGCAATTTTCTTGTTTGGCTAGCAAATAGGGTTTGAGGACAGTTGAGGGACCTATGATCCCTTGATAGATCAAAATCTCTCCAACATAGGAAAGATTTGGAGGGATAACCCCTTTCCTCCATTCCCCTATTCTCGTCCCCTACCTCTCTTTCCCTCTCCTCCTTTTGTATCCAAACACGGGATTATAGACTTGTAATTACTAACTCCAACCTCACTAAAGTATGCAGTACACCTACATGATCTACAACTGTGTTTTTTGCATTAATCTGCGCTTGGACACATCAGAGTAAAGCAACTTCTCCTCATGGCTCTTCTAGTCACATTTCCAACAATCGAAACAGTACGAATCGATATTTTACATGCACAACAGGTAATTTAACATCCAATCCATCAACCAAACTAGCAATAACCGAATTCACTCTTTACATTTCACTACCAATATCAGCATTCAATTCGATACGGCGATATCACCAATTTATTCACCCTATTTTCATCATTGCTAAGATAACTACACATTAGTAAAGGTTAATCAAAATGTCATCATAATCAATACCTTCAATCTTAATCACACAATTCTACATCAAAACGCAACATTAAAAAATGCGAATTTGTGAAAAAGTAAAACCCTAGAAAAAAAAGAGGGGGATTAAAAAGCAAACCCTTTTGAGAAGCGTTTCGGCGATTCGATAATAATAAGACAAAGAAATCCGACGATCGACTTCAATTTTCCGGTGAATTGCATCCATATTAATCGGTTGCGACGGTGGCGAAAATTGAGGAGACATGGTTTTCTTCTTGTACAAGCAACTGGTGATGCAGTTGAAGCAAGTGATTTCAATTAATTAGGGAAAAAATCTGGAGACTAACATACTAACATTCATATGTCGACATTATAGTTTTGTGAATATCTGAAGACTAGCAAAAGATCAACCTAGACTTCCTAAATAACATATTGGGCGAAATTATTAGATTTCGTTCTAAATAGGTTTTTTTGTCAAACCCCACTTTTAAAAAACTTTTTTTTTCCAAACATCACCTTTAAAAAAAAGTTTGTGAAACACTACAGGGTTATAATGTTTTGTTTGGTTTGAAATTTGGTATATAGGTAGAGGGGAGTGCAAGGTAGGTCGTAGTTGTGGTGGTTATGGTGATTGTTGCTTGTAAGT
>JAGPOY010002390.1:0-18110 GCA_018983105.1 Silene uniflora | reverse complement strand
CAACCGCTGGAAAGCCTGTACTCCCACCTTTCCAACGAGTCCAAAAACACCTCAAACCGACCTCGTTTACTATCTCAAACATCGAGTGAAAGTCGCCCCATTACAAGCGCTCAAAACTTTGGCCAAAAGGTAGTGTTTGACAACAAAAAATTTATTAAAGGTGGTGTTTGACAATTTTTTTTTTTAAAGGTGGTGTTTGGAAGAAAAATTTTTTTAAAGGTGGTGTTTGACAAAAAACCCAAAAGGAAACAAGATCAAAAATAAAAATAAAAACCATCTCGGCACAAAAAATTTTAATTCGGCCGAGATTAATTTTTTTTTTTTAATTTTTCGTTTAAAATTTTCAATTTATGAAAATCACATAAAATAATTTCGTGGCCTATGCTCTGATACCACTTGTGAGAAATATCGGTATATTTCATCATGAAAAATTGCGGATTATAACGAAATTATATCATATGAAATTGCTAGTCATAAACGAAATGCTTAAACAAAATAGAAATTAGAATCAACCTTTGGTCCTAGCAAATATGGCCTATGAACAATATCGAAATCGATATTCTCCTAATTGTTGCACCCAAAATGCTCCGAGACTATGCCCTTTTCTTGCTAGAAAGAGTACTCAAATTACTGATAATATTGTGAGATTTTGTGATGAGAAAATGAGGAGTTAATTGGTTAGAATTAAACTCCCAATTCCCTTCCTTATATTATTAGTAACAAGAGGAGTCAAAAGTGGAGATATTATCTCCCCCTTTGACTCCCTCTTAACCGTCCAACATAAGGAGTGGAAGAGAGTTTGGACTCTCTCCTTTTCTTATTTGGTGGTTAGCTTATTAATGTATAATGTGTATTTTATAAATTGTCATTTTAAGTTGTCACAGATTAATAAGTCCACACAACATATTGTAGTCGATTTATTAATACCGGTCTGACATTATTAATTATGACAATATCGTATAATATATATGTCAATTATAAATATCGCATATTTATAATTTGCTAATTAAATATAATCGTTTATGTTTAATTACGAATTAACCGTTTAATTCGTTTAAGCTTACATTATATACATTAATTAAATATAACAGTTTATATTCAATTACGAATTAACAGTTAATTCGTCTCAGCTAATATTATTTAATCACATTAAATAATCGTCTCATCATTACATTGACTAACCTTTTAGTCAAATACATCGACTAACCTTTTAGTCATATTAGGCATCAATGTGATTATATTTTCATATAGTCACATCTCTCAAACACATCCTTTAAGTGTGACTTTTAGGGACCAGTTGATCACCGCCATCCTTATGACAATAACGTCAAACTTCTAGCAAGCCAACCGTTATCGATAAATATTAATCAACTGATAAGAATACTAAGTATACCCTGTGAACCTATAAGAGATTTATATATGTTATCGCACTAACTGTGGAGGACACAAGCTCCAACAGTGAATGATCCTGATATCAACTAGACGCCTTTGGTATGATATCCTTTTTTCTTATGTGTTTGATGAAGCCTACATGTATCTCTTACTTCTGCTATATTGTTATGGAGTTGTGATTAAATGAAGACTAACTATAGTAGCAAGTGATTTATTGACTTTCTGTCTTTATCACGTGGAGACATGTAAGAAGAAAATACTACAGAAGATGGATAGCATTCAAGAATCATGAGTGGGATGCCTTAACTTTCTCAATTCTCATAGTTGATATAATTTAGACTGAGATCGAGTTCCAAAACTAACAGCATACCTATAATAGCAAGTGATTTATTGACTTTCTCCTAGTTGTAAGTTATAATTCACTATTGCTATGCTACTTCTTTTAAAAATGTCAATACTAATAACAAGTTATACTTAGGGACCAGAATCTCCTCCCATTCTTACTTGTTTTTATCCCAAATTTGTTGTTGTAAATTATAATGATGCATTCCATAAGCTGATCTCGTTCATGTCATACCCCCTGTTCTTTTTTCATTTTTACTTATTTTACTCACTCCACTAGCATTTACTTCAATTAAATTTAAGTTTGGTTCCTGTAATTTCTACTTTTCATGTTAGAGAATCCCATTTATGAGTTTAATTGAGGACTTGCTGTTGTCTATGATGTTTTTTTGTCGATGGATTTTCTCCTCTTGTCCTTCAGTCCGTGTCTCCAAGATGCACAGTAAAATGAAACAAAATGCAGTTCACATATAAAACCAAATTATCCAGAAATTGTAAAGACTCGAGTTAGCTTATGACATTGGTCTTAATTTTATCATTGTGTGTTGTATATTTCAGTACATGAGTTAAATTTCATAGTATATTTTTTTTTATATTTGATAGGGGTTTGGTTCACAAAAGACTTGTACGTTGAAGAAGTGAACGAGGTTCGAGATCTATAGGCTACTTATTATATGAAGAATCATCTCTAATTGTAGGTAATTATATCGTACTCATCACTTTTACCCATGTTCATCTCGACTTACTCCCTTCTCCCTTTTTGTCTACTCTTACGTTTTTGTTTTTTTTCATTTGCGGCATAAAATTCGGATATATATGACTTGGCAGTTTGGTACATGGGAGCATTTCAAGAAAATTCATGGGAATGAATTGCCCTTTGTACTCTTGTTTAAATTTCGTTCTTACCTATGATTCGTAAACATTTTAGAGCTGTCATGCTCGAAAAGTAATGACTGGCATATTTCTCCTTGTGCTATGTCTTTAATAACGTGTTGGTGTAATTGGTTACACACTTGCACTTGTGCTGCTTTTTGTAGGCTGTTCTTTAATTTTGATCTTGCTCATCTCAGCATAAACAGGCTAACAAGCATTGCCGAGGATTAGAGCTGATCAAATGGCCCAGGCCCGCTAGCCCGACCCGGCCCAGCCCGATTTTTCCCGGGCTTGGGCTTCGATTTCAGGCCCAAAAAGCCCATGGCCCGTAGCCCGCGGCCCGATTCATATAATAGGGTCGGGTTTGGGCCAACTTTGAGGCCCGAATTTTGGCCCGGCCCGACCCGAACATATGCAAGATTTCCGAACTTATGTATAAGTTACGGATGTAATTAAGCGTTAGTAAAAAATTAACCAACCAATTTCTATATAATAAATGAACCTTAATAATTTATTTACCAATATTAGTGTGATGAACCTTAGTTTTCCCAGTATTTTTGCGATAAATATGTTTAATAATTTTGTTTACCACACTAATAGTCTGATATCAACAATTTATTTACTAATATTAGTGTGATAAGTCGAAGAATTTGAGTCTAAAGAGCATCATATATCAATACAACACTATAACAACGTAAATATTGAGCACATACTAATATACATTATTAAACTACTAAAAAAATATATTTCATAATGAAGATTTCTAGTCTTTTGAAGAGTAAAAATAATAAGCTCGAAACGGCCCGAATTAGCCCGAAGCCCGCACTAAACCCGCATGGGCCGGGTTTGGGCCGAAAAAATAGGCCCAGACGTTAGGCCCGACCCGACCCAGCCCGCGCAAATGGGCCTATTTTTATGCTTTGGCCCGGCCCAAACCCGGCCCGGCCCATGATCACCTCTACCGGGATCTGCACAGCAAGTGATTTATTGACGAGGATCTGCTTAGCAAGCAGCTTGTTGTCTATGGTCGTGATACCATGAGACGTCTTTTTGCCTCTGATGTTCTCATCTCTAGTTTGCAAGGCCTTTGTGCAGAAATCGGTACTTTCTTCGAATGATCCTGCTTGGATCACGGAGACATCTGTAGCTTTAGTGCTTTATTTTTTTAGCTTTAAGTATTGATGTTAATGTTAATTTGAAATTGGTAGTTGTAGGTTTAACATTGCGTTTGTAATTAATTATTATTTTAATAAAAGACCTTACATTTGCTAACAAAACATATTTTTGGAATTTTTTTTTTTTAATTTTAATTAAGAAATGGCTACGGTTGCTTAAATATAACTGTTTGGGTCAAAATCCGCACACTTGGCCCAATAGCAGTTAGACCCGATAGTAGGAAGAAAGAGGAAGAGACTGGGCCGAGTAATCAAGAAGCCCAAAGGATTGCATGGAAGAAATGAATGATGGGTTGGCGGATCAAGTAGGACGATTGGGTTGAAGCCTGCAAAGCAAGCCCACGGATGTAACGAGTTGTGCGAGGCGGAAGTTTGGTCTACTTGACCCGCAAGTAACCTAGAACCCTACTAGGGTTTAGGTCCTATATACTATAGGAAATTGGTGTTCATGGTTGCGAGGGAGGTTTAGGTGTGGGAATAGAGAGCGTTGGTCGGAAGTTGAGCGTTGATTATATGTTCAAAGTAGTTAGGTGGTAGTAATTTTGTGGATTAGAGAAGGTGTTACGAAAGGCAGATGGGTTTTACCTTGAGTAAGAGCTACCTTTTACCAAGTGGTGCTTATGTGATCAGTATTGGCTACTCATATTTAATTATGGGTTTATGTTATGTGTAAGTACTTGTGTGAGGTTCTGACCTCGTGAGTAGTGATATAGTATAATGTTCATAAGTCGTTCCTTGTTTCTTCCGTGTAATATGTGATGTTTGAGATCTAGTAAACCGATATCGAAAAGGAGTAATGGGTGACTAGATGAGTCATGAGACGATGGTTGTGTCGGGACTCCGTTTGTTGTTAAATAATGTGGTTGTGGCGTTCCGGGTTGTGATCCGGGCACAGTACTCTGTATTGCGAAGCGGGTATTTTCGCGCTGCGGTGCGGCTGTTGGTGGTGGTGTTGGGATGCCGTCATCGATTGTGATGGAGTAGGCGGGATACCGATGAGACGAACTTTTGAAAGTATATAGCAGTTATATAGATTGTTGTTTGTCTACTGTTGATTCATGTCGGTGTCGGTCTAGGCATATAGATTGTTGTTTTGTTTATTAATGTTTCTTACTGGTTCGGCTAGGGAGTGATGGTAGAGCATGATATGGAAAAAAGTTGCGTATGTTTTTGTTGTTGTCATGGTATAGTGATAGGGTGTCGCACACCTATTCAAAGATACCCTAGAGTAAAACAAGTAAATGTAGTATATAGGGGTCGAATTCCACAAAGAGCTAGGTAGTTGCTATGTAATTGTTTTGGATAGAATTTTATCTCGGTAGGTTTATCGATTAAGTTGGTTGGTTTGAAAGCAATGATAAAAGCAATAATAATAAAAAGCATCTAGGGATTTCGGTTCAACATGTAAAAGATGTAAATGGATGAGATAAACATGACATGTTATAGTATTTTTTAGTTGTTTAGGTCAATGACACCCGCCTCTCGACATTAGCATCATCAACCATAGAATGGTCCATTGATCTCTCGATTTAGTTCATTCTACCTACGCATACGAATGTCCTTCTCAAGTCCATCGTCTCTTGATTAATGGAACGAGTTAAAACATAGCAAGCATGTGAAGGAAACAACATAAACAACATTTTACATTTAGTAATTACTCTTTTTGCAAATACTTTTATTATATGTTTCCCCTAGCTAGTCCCAAGACTAGTAATCTACTCTAACATAATAGAATAAAACGAAATGTAAACAAATGAAATAAACAACATAAACATAATAAAAGTTACCTTAACAATCGGAAATGGAGAATGGAAATGAAGAACAAATACTTGAATATAAATAACTTGGATGTAAATTGGAATTGCTAAAGGAAATGTTTATAATGTAAATGATAAACTAAGCTAAACTAAACTAAACTAAGCTAAACTAAGAGAGAATTGTGTAAAAAGGGTGTGTAAGAGTGTGTAAAAAGAGATGTAAAAGTGGTGCCTAAGAGTCCCGGATCAACTCCCTTTATATAGGAAATGAAGGGAGTAACGTAAATGACCAAGGAGGAGCGAAATTGACCAAGAACAAGGCTGTCCCAATCGGGAACACATGGTCCCGATCGGGACCGTAGCATTTCAAGAATTTCGACTTAATTTCGTGCTTAAATGCAAAGGTATCCATTGTTGGTGCTTAATTGTGCGATTAATCACCCGGTTTAAGACCTTTATTTGGCATATTAAGAGTATTGAAATCTCATTTTCTCCACCTTAATTTGGACTTGATCGATTACTTGGTCTTGACTTTGCATTGACTTCATTTTGCATTTCTTATTTAATTCAACATTTTCTCCATGCAAAACCCATGCAAATCACCATACTTTGTCCAACAATTTGCTCTTGACTTAGCCTTGTATTCTAGTCTTGCATAATTAGTAGAATTTGGCTCATAAGAGCTTAAGTACCTACAAAATATATTAATGCAAGCAAAGACACTAGAATACACATATTAGCTCATAAAACACTAAGATAAGTGCTAAAAGACATGTAAATTAGAGCTATCATAAGGGGTTAAACTATGCAAATTAGGCACTTATCATATAGTGATATCCTGTAGATGGGACATAATGTGTCAAGAGTTTTGTGGAACATGGAAATTTGAGGACCTAGTAAGTGTGTACTATTTATGGATCGTGAGTGATGTTGTGGGGACGGCTTCGTGAATAAGGAAGAATGAGATTATGTGGTAGTAGTGAAGGGTTAAGGTGGTGGTTTACTGAGGATTTTGTGGTAAAGGTTGGATGGTGTGCATGATAATTTGAGGTATGGAAACTGTTGGAGAGAGAGAGCCTTGAAATTAGGAGTGGTTATCGGTGTTGGGGTTATAGTCGTCTATCAGTGACATGAGATGGTGATAAGAGGAAGGAATAGCTAACGACCTAGTACAATTTGGGTTACGAGGACGTAACAGTTATCTTAAGAAGGGTAGGATGCGACAAAGAGAGTTTCATGGTTATGCGTGTTGTAGTATATTCAGAAGCGTTGAATCTTGTGGGTGGTGTTATTAAAGAAGGACTTGTGGTTGATATTATTAAAGGTAAAGGTGGTGCTTCTAGTAGTATGTACGGTATGTGTACGGTTATAGAGTGAGGATGCAGGTAAGCATGGTTATGATAGTGTTGGCAGTTTCGGGATGGTAATTTTACGAGTGTGATTAAACTTCAAGGACGAAGTTCTTTTTAAGGGTGGTAGAATGTAACATCTCATTTGGAAGAATATATTGTTATTGGATTTACTTGTGTGTGGTATGGAAATAAGACAGAGTGGCAGCAATTGTGTTGTTAGCATTCACGGGTGAGTTAGTGTAGAGGATACAGGATGAGAGTTGAGTGGGGTGTTCTTACTTTATAGGTATGGATGTGAACATCGGGGACGAAGTTCGTTTTTAAGGAGGGAAGACTGTAATACTACGGATTTCTGACTATCAATAGCTCGGCCGAGTTGGGTGTAACTCGACCGAGCAGAGCTACTGACAGGTCCGGTGATGTATTCTGATGTTTTTGCAGAAGGTTCTGTCGAGTGGTAGCTCGATCGAGTCACAGTGGACTCGGCCGAGTTGGGCTAGCTTGGTCGAGCGTGGTGTAGCTCGGCCGAGCTTGCGGTCTGGCGGGTTTTATTTTCGGTTTTGAGTAATTAGTATAAAAGAGAGGATGTTGGTTTTTAATCATTTCTTTATCACCGTTAAAACCTTTTTGAGAAAAAAGATGAACGCCGCTTACTCACTCCCTTTCTTCTACACTAATCACATCAAAGCTAGGTGATTCGTGCATATTATATAGACTTTTACGGTCCCTTTTGGCACGCATTTCTGTGATTTTAGGTGATTTTATATCGCTTTATGCCCCGAATAGGCTACTTTGTGTTTGTATTGCTATTTTGCAGATATGAGCCGGATTGTAGCAGAAACCGAGCTTTTATTGCCTCAAGTTGCATTTCTAGAAGATGGAAGTACAAGAGACGGATACTCGCGTATGGAGAAGCGTGAAAGCTGCCGTTGACCAAGTGTTGAGTCAATTCAAAGAGGCCAAGTAAGACTAGACGAGAAGTAATCCTCGATCGAGCTGTCCTGTGCTCGATCGAGAGGATTTGAAGAGTAGAAGGCCTCGATCGAGTTGTCCTGTGCTCGATCGAGGGGAGTTAAAGATCCATAGTGCTCGATCGAGTGGTTGTTGCTGAGAAGACCTCGATCGAGAGACTCAGTTCTCGATCGAGTAGATTGCCGAAGATTATTCCTCGATCGAGAGCTCTATCTTCTCGATCGAGAGGTTTCTCGGGCTGGCTGCTCAAAAAGCCCGTAGGTTAAATAAGTTTTGCTCGTGTTTTATTATAAGAACATATTAGGTCGATAGACTAAGGGGCGATCTTTTTATCTCTGAATAACTCATCTCCATTATTTTGGAAGCACTTTACTGTTTGTTTACGTTAATCGGGATTAAGCTGGATTCATACGTTCTTTACGCCGGATCGCTAGAGACCGTATTATTTTCTTCTCTTAATCTAATTTTTCACTTTATTCCATGTTTTCGTTATTATCATTATTGCTAATTCGCTGCCCTAATTTAGTTATCGCTGTATTTTATTCTCGTAATATGTCAATAATTAGCATGCTTATAATAATTGCCATTGTTAGTAATTATGGGATGAGTAGCTAATTCTTGTATATGCCGGGATGAGGGAAGCCGTGTCGGATGAATGATAGGTTATGACCGGGTAGGGCAGTTTCGCGGTAGGAACTATAGTTAAGCAATTTATCTGTTGTTTTGGTTGAATGAGTGCACGCAGGAGACCATTCGTTTAGTTAACCCAGACCTGGATCGAAAGATTGGAAGGGTAGACTTGCTTAGTTGTGATAATTAATTCCTATGAGGATGAAAGTTAAGTAGGAATGACCTTAGGGCGACTTTAGACCGAAAGGTAGAGTCGGGTTTGAGAGCGAAAGGAGATAACCTAGCCCTTCCTACCAATAAACTGACCGACCTAGTTAATTCCGATATTGCTGATGACACGGTAGACCGAAATCCTAGCATATTCCCCTCTCTCTGATCTATCTCCGTATTTTTATAATCTTTTCTTTCTTGCTCTTTATTTCTCTTTCCCTTAACCCTTAGTAGTTAGACAAATCAATTCAAAACCCCTAGTTTTTGTGACCGACAGATAGAGACTACAGATAATTAGTTACCTCCCTGAGGAGATCGACCCTACTTACTGCTGACTTCTGTTAGTTGTATTAGGACTTATTTTTGGTGTAGTAGCGACACGACATCAAATTTTGGCGCCGTTGCCGGGGGGGCAATTTTATTATCTGTGTTATCTGTCTTGTCTTAAGGAATTTTTAATTCCTTAAGACCGTTCTTATTTATTTTCTTTTAGCTGTGTATCGCAGGTCTTGTAGAGGAGAATTGGTTGAGGCCGATCCAGAACCTGAACGAACCTTTTTACGCAGAAGAAGAGAATTAGAGAAGATTCGTCAGGAGGAAGTCTTGAGTACTTCTGACAGTGAGAGTGTTGTTTCTGTTGAGGAGATTCATGTTGCTGCTGAGATTGTTATTCCAGTCAAGATGCCTAATATTGCGAGTCACTCGGAGCCTACTGCCGAATTCATTCCGAAAGGGTTTAGCTTGGCAACTGACGAAAATGGCAACACGTTCGATATTCGGCCGTCATATATTAATATGGTTGAAAGAAATTTATACCGAGGGGTCCCGGGTGAAGACCCAAGGAAGCATATGGAGCAGTTCGCTGATTACTGCTCTTCTATCCCTGCATCTAAGGGAGTCACCCAGGATAAGATTAAGGAAGTCCTTTTTCTTTTTCTTTGACCGATAATGCTCGAGAATGGCTGAGTGATATGGATAGGGAGACAGCTGGAATTACTAATTGAACTACCTTGGCCTTGGCCTTCTATAAGAAGTTCTTTCCTCCGCAGAGGACCAACGCATTGAGGGCTCAAATTACTAACTTCAAGCAAACGGGTTCTGAGAATTTGTTTGAAGCATGGAGCCGGTTTAAGTCTTATGTGAGAGTTGTACCTCATCATGGTTTCGCTCATTGGTTTATCTGCAACCAGTTTTACAATGGGTTGTATGACGATCATCGGGCTATAGTGGATTCTGCAGCTAATGGTAGATTTCAGCGCGAGATAGACGATGATAAGGGCTGGCAATTGATAGAGGAAATGGCAAATCACACGGCTGAGTATGGTAATCCACGGAGTGGTACGCGAACCGCGGCAAACATTGAATCTGATGGGCTGGATGCAAAATTTGAGAAGCTGATGGCTAGGATGGATAGAATGGAGAATACTTCTTCCGGGAGCCAACAAACGGTTCATATGCTGCAAAGAGAGGAGATTATTGTTTGTGAGAAGTGTGGCGAGCCAGGCCACGTTGCTATTGACTGTTTCGCTGAGAAAGAGCAAGTCTATTCTTTTCAGCAATACCGTCAAGGAGGAGGCTACAATAAAGGGTATGTGCACCCTAATTTGAGATGGTCGAGTCAAAATGTTCAAAATCCTACTCCCCCACTGCAGCAACAAACTTATGTGCCGCCGCATAAGCAAAATTATCAAAAGCCGCCTCAATTTCCTAATCCGCAGCAAGCAAATTCCTCATCTGGAGGAGTTTCAGAAATGGGAGAGCTAAAATCTATGATTCGAGCTCTAGCTACTCAAATGAACAAGTCGGACCAAGCAAACAACGCTACTATTAAAATGCTTGAGTCCCAAATTGCCCAATTAGCTGCCAATCAATCTGCGAGGCAACCTGGACAGTTGCCTTCCCAATCTGAAAAACGAAAGGAGACGTTAAATATGATTACGTTGAGAAGTGGTACATCATATTCTGGTTTTAGTGACGCTTATTCTATTACTTCAGGTACGAATTCCAAGGTTGCAGATTCTGCCGCTGATATTCCTCTCGATCGAGAGGAAATTACTCCTCGATCGAGGAGTTCTGAGGAAAAAGACCTCGATCGAGAACATTCAGTTACTCGATCGAGGGTTGATGCTGAGGCTGTTGTTCGATCGAGAGACGTTGCGGATGAAAGCTCTCGATCGAGCGACAATGTTGTTCGATCGAGTGATGATTCTGCTCGATCGACGGGTTATGAAGAGGAAATTGGTCGATCGAGACCTTTGAGCAAAAGAATGCTTAATAACGCTTTAATTCGTGATACGCATAAGGGAGTTTCTAATGAACACGTTCCATTTCCAGGGCGTTTGAAGAGGGCCAAGAAGACGGAACCAGAGTTTGAGCAGTTTGGCCAAATTGTGCAAGGTTTGAATATTTTTGTTCCGTTTATCGAGCTTGTGAAAAAGGTACCCTCGTATTTAAAGTTTATGAAAGAAATTTTGACGCGTAAACGATCTATTGATGAGGTTGAGACCATAGCCTTGACGGAGGAGTGCTCCGCACACCTCCAAAACTGAACCCCACCTAAGCTAGCTGACCCTGGAAGTTTTTCCATACCGTGTCATATCGGACTGCAATTAATTGATAATGCGTTATGTGATCTAGGAGCTAGTGTTAGCGTAATGCCTTTGTCTTTGGCTAAGAGGTTAGGATTTACCAAGTACCACTGCACCAACATGACGGTCCAATTGGCGGACCGCACTCTTACACGACCTTTAGGAGTTTTAGAAGATATTCCTGTGAAAATAGGAAGGTTTTTTATTCCTGTTGATTTCGTCGTGTTAGACATACCCGAAGACACACAC
Source organism: Silene uniflora (assembly GCA_018983105.1). Classification (NCBI taxonomy): domain Eukaryota; kingdom Viridiplantae; phylum Streptophyta; class Magnoliopsida; order Caryophyllales; family Caryophyllaceae; genus Silene; species Silene uniflora. The sequence continues at coordinate 6,570 of JAGPOY010002390.1, read as the reverse complement.
ACTCCCATTATTTTGGGAAGACCGTTTTTGCACACTGCGCAAGCGGTCATCGATGTCGGGTTACGTACTCTCACATTTAATGTTGGTGGAGAGGAGCTCGTGTTTGCCAAACCTACTACTCATAAGGGGTCTATGCGTGTTTTCGATTGTAATGTTATTCCTGCTGTTGGTTTAGAGACACCCCCTATGATTGAGTTGCCTGTCATTCTTAATGATGTTGTTGAGCCCCCTATTACTGTTGAGTTGCCTGCTGTTGCACTTACGCCTCCGCCTTAGAATGAGAGCAGGAAGGAGGATCGTGCTATTGTTGTTTATTGCACAGGACCTGGATGGGGAGCTTTGTCACTCGAACGTGGCGAATCAGGCTCTTGTGCGGAAGCTAGGAAGGATGACAAGGACAAGGCGATGCGAATTTGCTCAAAAGACTTGAAATTGGAGCATACTTCGGAGAATGGATCATATGTATGGCGTCAAAGAATGGAAATTACCGCTGCGAAAGCTAACTCCGCGAGTCAGAGGCCTCGTGATGGCCTGATGGATTTGATTGAACAGTAGCCGGGTTTGCAACCCCGTGCAAATTGTAATAGACAATAGATATTCCGTGTGCTTTTATACTCATTTTATTCTGTTTTACGCTTTTAGACTATAGACTTTTTAGCATAGAAGACATTTTTGGACTATTAGACAATTCTGTGGTATTTGGGATATTTTTAATGTCAATTTTGCAGGTACGGAAAGCCGCATTCAAAGGAATATACGTGGAAATGCGTGCCCAGCAGAAAACACCTCGATCGAGTGGAATTGTTCTCGATCGAGGAGCTTGGTGAAGAAAAAGACCTCGATCGAGAGACCGAGTTCTCGATCGAAGAGAAAGAAGTTCAGGGGACAGCCACCTCTCGATCGAGAGGTAATTTTTGCTCGATCGAGAGGATCTCAGCCAATAGTTCTCGATCGAGAAGATTTTCTTCTCGATCGAGAGACTTGTCGAGGGTATATAAAGGAAGTTTTCCTTCTTCATTATTTCATTTCGATCGACTGCTTTATTTGTTCTTCCCCAAATCGATTTTTCTCTCAAATCTTTACCTGCAAATTGTGTTTTAGCCCAAATTAATTACCACCAAACCATTACCCGTGTTTTTCTCGACACCAATTGATCAAAAGCCCTCTCAAAATCACCCATTATTTCGTGTTATTTGATTTTTTTCGGTGAATTAGGGTTTAATTCGAATATTTCGAATTCGATTTTCCTGCTTTGATTAATTGTTCCTCTTGGGTAATATAAGCATCAAGTAAGTCTATCCTTGTTCTTTTTCGATTAATTGCAATCTCCATTTCCCTATTCATGATTTTAGGGTGAGCATGATTGATTAGGATAGATTTTCCGTATAACAATGGTTTAATTCGATTATTGCTTGATGTTTATCGTAGAAATGGAACCCGTTTCACAATCCCCCGCTCATGCCGAGGTTGCCACTACTGCCACTGCTCCTGAAGCGGTTTCTGACACTATTGTCGTAGCTACTACGGCCACTGTTGCCGACCCTGCCGCCATTACTGAGGCAGCCACCGCGGCTACTGCCGCTGTTGATGAAGAGGACAATGAGGCAGATTCTGATGAGGATGATCTCGTGGCCCCTGCTGTGCCTCAGTCTGCTTTTTCGTTGCTCAACCGAGGAGCTACTCCTCGGTACCCTGACCCATTGTTGGCGCCACCTGTGCATCATTCGCCTCGGCCTAGCGATGCTACTTCTAGTGGGGTTGTTTCTACAGAGCCCCGTGTTACTACTGGTGCTGGAGCTACTTCTACGTCTACGCCCACTTCTTCTGGGGCTGTTGTTGTAAGGGAGGCCAACCTCGCTCCGTTACAGGAGCTACTTGAGGTACATTTCATTTCTACGGATCACCGGAAACGGTTATCCGATTTATTAGCTAGCCCTCTTGTTCCTACTCGCTTCCTTGCGTAGACTGACCTAGAGACCCTAGGTATTTATGAGGATGTATGTAGTCTTTTACGGGGGACGGGGATGTCTGGTTTGATAGATATGAAGGAGCCCACTTTACACCGACCCACTTACGAGTTCTTCAGCTCCTTCACCTTTGACTCTGACAGTTATAAGAATGACCCAACTAGTCGCTGCATTTCTTTTAGACTCTATAATGAGTCGCACCTCTGGACTTTAGCCAGGTTTGGGGAGGTCTTAGGGCTGGTTAGTGTTGGTCCCGTGGAGCCTCCGAGGAAGATCGTTCCTCAGGTTTGGGCCGATCTGTCACACACCTCTTACACCACGAGGAGGGGCGCCCATGTCCATGTACCTGCCCCCCGTTATTATTTGCGACTGTTAGGAGGGACTATTTTCGGGCGACCTGAGCCCAATAACACTACTAACACTGAGCTATCGATTTTAGCCGGGTACCTGAACATTGATTCACGTACGCCGTTTATTCTTAACATTTCTTACCTCGTAGCTCAGCTTGGAGTCGAATTGGGAGGAAGGTCAAGACCTCTGTGGTCTGCGGCGGACTAGTTACTCGGTTCATCCGCTACTTATACCCCGCTACCCTCGCGACTACCTTACCTCTTGACGAGATTGGCCTTTTAGACATAGATGTCATGATTGATTTTCAGTGGTTTAGAGGCACCGTGTAACACCCCCTAATTTGGAGACCTTTATTATACTTTGAAAATAACATTTTAATCTATTTTAATTTAACATTAATTTATTTGAAATAATAATAATTTGCTAAAATATAATTTTATTTTATTTTGAAGTAATGTAATTATTTTTGATGGTTTATAAATGTTTAAAGGTTATTTAAACTAAATTTTAACATTTTACTTTGATAAAATTGATTTCTGATCAAAATCGTAAAATCGGGATTTTCCCATTTCTTAAGTTCGTTTGGTATATGAGTTTGGTCATAGGGCATGTGAGTACTTAATCTTTTAGTAAAAACATGTTTAAAAACTTTAATGTTCTCGTCGCCCTCCATCCTTCTAGGTAAGAAAGACTTCGCCTTTCCTCACCTATGGTGGCTGCCGCCCCTTTTTCTACACGGTACCCTTATCCCCTTTTCGATTTTTAGTCTTATTTCATGTTTTCTAATGTTTAGGAGAATGATTTGTTAACCCGGATGATAATTAAAGAGCTAATAAGGTAACGGTGATGGGTTACTCGATATTATGTCAAATTTATGTGCTTAAGGGTTGTAGTTTACTCTTATGTTTGCTAAAGATTGAATCTTTACATGTTTTACATGTTATTGTTGAAATAGCTTGTATGTGAAACCATCTTATGCTTGTTTGAAGAAATTGCTAGTCTTTTGTTTACTTATGTTCATTATAATCGGTCTTAGTTAAGCCTTGTTAACATGTTTAATTAAGYCTTTGAATCATTGTTTTAAWCGRGTTATTTGCATTGGTGAATACCGTCTTATTCATGCTTGAAAATTGTTGAGTAAYGGTCTCGAGACGGACTGTCAAATTGTTGCTGGAATCCCGTATGTCTGTTGCAGGTAGTCGATCAAATTTATTTATGGTCGATCGACTAGAGCTTTAGTCGATCGATTTTATTTATGGGCGATCGACTGGAGCATGTAGTCGATCGACAGGAATTTGTAGTCGATCGACTATTGGCCACTACCTGGACCAGTTTTCGTAAAATGGCCATAACTCCTTCGTTACTTGTCTGCTTGAGGCGTGTGACCTATCGTTAGAACCGTAAGAGAATAAACTATCACCTCCATTTGGTTTCACTTTCATATCATGTCTAGAACTAAAGTTATTATCATTTGTAGTTGACCTTTGTCGTAATCGATACATAAACTCGTTGTTTCCAATTGGGGCTTGGATTACATGTTGGATGTGCATCTTTACATGCTTATAATACGTATGTATGACTCGAATAAGTTTGTTTACATTTTGCCTTGTGTTTCGCAGTACTTTGAGTCATTTCTTATCGTTTCTATTAATAACCTCTTATGCCAATATCTTTCACATGATTGTTAAACAACGAATATATGAATTATTTACGTTATGACCATGCATATATCATTGCTTTTATTTGTTAGCCCAAGTGTGACGTATACTTGTTGTGACGACTTGACATTCCTTATTTTCCACTTTCGGACCGTTGGCCATGAGCGTGTGGTCATGTTGCCGGATTTGGATAACCTTCCGCCTTTTTTCGGACCGTTGGTCATGAGCGTGTGACCATGTTGCCGATTAGAGGTTACTCAGCCGTTGGGCATGAGCGTGTGCACCATGTATCGAGTCTTGGATGCGATAAGTTTATCGTATGTCGAATCGGGTGTCGTCCATCCCGAGAATCTGGCCAGGTTTAGATTAGGACCGTATTATGATCGTCGTCCTACCAAGAGGTTGGTGTCTAGGATGTTGTCTTTTCGGTCTAAACTTGTAAATGTCTTACACTTCTTGAGTCGGGTACTTGTTTGTGTACTCGGACATGCTTTAAAGGTAGCCTCTGAGTCGGATACTTGTTTGTGGTGACTTTCCGATGTTCCCATTCGTACTTATGGTGAGATGCAAGTCATAAGTATGAATGTGACGTTGGTAGTCTAATTCCTTTCATTGTATGTATTTGGTTTTCATAGTAACCGTCTACCGTTTTCATTCACATGTACTATATTGTTGGCCTCTTTTATTCATTACACATGGTATTTACACGTGTATGTCTCATATGCCATTGTTCTTGTTTGACCTCACATTTATTAAATGCCATTCTCATGTTGTAATGCTTATGCCGCTTGGTTATATTTCATATGCTATAAAATGTTCTTGTCTATTTATGTTTTGATATAATATGGCTGGGAGAACCCTGAGTTACTCCCCACTGACTGTGACATTCATTTTTAATGAATGAACAGGTTGCAGGTTGGTGCTTATTTGGGGTTTCGACGAGTGAGCTAGCGAGCGTTGTACTTACAACGATTGACCTTATTCGTTGTAGTTCTAGTAGCGTAGTACTCTATTTGTGTATTATCAAGGGATCGGGATCCCTTGCTTTCATTTAAGTTAATATTTGTATAAAAGCTTTCTTATCTTAAGTTTTGGTTCTTATGTTTTAGTGAGTCTGCGGTTTTCAATATAAAGTTTTTAAAATCTCGCATTTTCCGCTGCAAATATGTTGTTTACCTTATTGTTTAACTGCGGGGGTTCATAGTTGGTATCAGAGCCTTCGTTGCTCCCGACGCACATATGTGTACCCCAAACCTAGTTGAGATTGACCGTGAAAAATGAGTGAGAGATGGGTAGAATTAAGGACCTAAGGTGGTAGTCTACTTTGTGATTGCTCTTTGTTAGGTTCTAACATGTTTGTTGATTGTCTATGATTGTTTCTTCTATGCTTGTATCGACAAACCGTGAGCTTACCCATGTGATGATCGAGTCTTGGTGCCTAGTGCCGAAGGTTGAAGACTTGCCCAACATTTTGAAGAATGGTCCTACTTGCCGAAGATCCCTTTCTTGTTCCTAGCGTGCCTTGCCTTATTGTTTGCTTCTTGATGCTTACCCCTCTTATAAACCCTCTTTTGTTTTACCTTGGAAGCTACCCTTGTATCTTGCCGTCTTACCTTTTGTTTCTTGCTTACCCTTGACACCTTGTAGGTTTTCTCCCTCTTTTGTGAGATGTTAACCTTAGTGGAATGTTGTAGCTTTTGGAGAGTTTATTTGTGGTTGACCTTGCCCTTTGTTTTGAGAGGTTGTTTTGTTAAGGAAGTTTTGGTAACATGGTGAGACGTGCCTTGGTGATTCTTATGCTTGATTGGTTGGACATAGAGTAAGTGTGTCCAATTGGTGGAATTCTTGGGTAAAAGCGTGAGTTGTACTGTTACTAAGGTTGTGGAGCTTGACTTTAAGGGGGTTAGTTTTGAATTGTGGAGTTGATGATTGTGAAGTAGAGTACGTAACCCGAGCTTATGGTTGAATTTTATGATCCCTTTTAGTATGAAAGTTGATAATGTGGATGCTACCATGTGAGAAATGCTTATTGTGGGCTCATTAGTTAGTCTAAGTGAGGAGCTTGAATGCTACTTGAGGTAGTGAGAAGTTGTTGCAACTAAAACATTGTTTCTTGAGGACTCGGTGGTGAGTAAAGTTCTATGATGTCGGGTTTGAGAGGAATATTTTGGGGATGTTGATGACCATAATTTTGGCAATGTGATTTGACATTAGTTGGCTCTTAAGAGTTTTTGAGTTGAGAAAGCCTTAGTAGTGAGAAACCTTTGTGAATCTTATGAACTTTTAAGTTGTGTTGAGTACTTGAGATAATGGAATAGTGTTACGATTGAGTGTAGTTCCGCTTTTGGGAATCTGTTAAAGGTGAAAGAGGTAGATGAGTTTGAGATCTAACCGTTTATTAATTTGAGTGATTGCATACCTTTACCTTAAGAGTTGGTGAGAGAGTTGATGTTTATGAAGTGCGATTCTTAAGAGTGAGTGGTTAGCTTGTTATTACTTGAGTTGAAAATGAGAAGTGAAAACCTTGTGAGATTTTCGAGGATCTTAATTCGGAAGTTGGTGAGTTTGAGAATAGAGAGACCCCTCGAGTGTTA
>JAGPOY010002389.1:19767-40021 GCA_018983105.1 Silene uniflora | reverse complement strand
TTCTTCCAAAAAAAATGTTGATCATTAATTGTGTTTGAACCAACTTTTTAATGAATTTTTGCTTATATGCATAATGTGTGTACTTCTTTTTTGGGTTGAACCAAACATCTAACTGTAAGATGCATGAAATTTATACTCTGGGAAAAAGAATAGAAAAAAAATTGTTGGCAATAGGGTTTGAACCCAAACCATTCACAAATTAAGTTGCTATTACAACCTCCAACCTAGCTGTGCTATTTCTAATGATGTGACACAGATTGAAAGCAGTTTTGTATGTTCTAGATTCTTGTAGGGCTATAGCCCATATAGCCTACTATCTAGCTCCACCCATGTGATACATAATGTAATTATAGAATAACTTCCAAAATTAATGAGTCACCCGTCTTAAGGGTCTTGATTTTTACCATGGGAAATTTCCAAGTTTATATGGTTACCTCCTAACTGGAACACTGAAATTTTATTATTCTTTTTTCTTCCTGAACAAGCACCACCATTACAGTGTGCTCTGATTACTCTTATTTATGTAAGTTCAACCTTCGTCTGCACTCGAAGTGCAAAATACGTTTGGGACCAACACCCACATCTGAAATGACATTCTATAATGAAACTCTGACCAACCTAGAAAACAAGGCTAAACATGTCCTTACTAGATGCTATAACATCTCGAGTAACTAACAGGAAAACAGTACATTCGAAGAACTAGAAAACGCTCGAAAGCATGTTAGCAGCGGCAGCAATAGCAGCCCCGGTGATAGCCGATTGCACAACTTGTTCATGGGTAGTAGCGTCTGATGTAAGCGCAACTGTCATGCCTGTTAGTGCTCCTGCCACAGCACTGTTCTTCTGCATGTACAAATAGATGGAAGTTTGGTTAAATTCTTCAATGAGACCTATTCAATTACCTATTATATAATTAAACACTGAACGCGATTGTCTCGCCATAAAAATGTTCTATTCGGTAGAATAGAGTTCTTATTAGTCGTAACGCTGCTAAATTGAAAATGGTAATCCACAAATAGAAGCAGGTAAAGAGGCAATTACCCAATCATGATGACCGCGAGCCTCCTTAAGGCCATAGGTCAGACCGGAGTACACTCCGGCGGCCAACCCTGTAGCATCATCAAGCTGGTGTTAGTGGTCATTCCCATATATAAACAATCTATGGTGATTTTGACATTCAGAAATTGACCACACGCGACAATGCCACTAACGACATTACTCCCATTGCCTCAAAGGAGTCATAGTCTCGCCTACTTGGCGATAGGCGATTGTCTATGAGTAACTTGGGAGCATATACAATTAGGACCCGACACAAATCAAAATCAGATAGCTTCTGAAGATAAGAACTTCTTACCCCACTGAAATGATTCTTTGCCTGTGTTTTTAACCTGGACAAGTAAAAAAACCAGATTCAATCACTGTCTGTTTTTCGTTACGCTCCCTAAACAGTCTCGTATGTACTACCTCCCTCGCATTTATACGAGGGACTTCGATGGTCAGCTCTAACTACTACTCCGTATTACTCTTCCCAAATAAATGTAGAAAGTACGGTACAAAATTTCTCACTTTATTTATCAAATCAACATTTTGCTAGCATCTTTTTTAAAAATTACTCGTAGTTTTCATTGTATATGATGGAAAAAAACACGGTCATTGTCGATCAGAATCAAAGCATGACAATGTAATCGATTCAAATGAAATATACGGAGTAACTGTTAGGAACATACCAAGGCTTCAACTGACTTCCCACCGGTTTCCCCTGCACGAAAGACAAACAGCAAACATTATACAAGCTCAATAAGGTTGCTAGATCAAGAGAGCGAACGAGAAAAAAGATCAGCATGATATGACGCGATAATTTACCTTTCACTGTTCTCAAATATCGTTCAGAATATCGCATTGGTGTCATTTAACTACATAAACTGGCTGTCATTTAATTACATTAAACATTTAAAACTAAACTTGCAAGCTGAAAAAATCGATGAACATATAGACGATATTTTCTATTTGTGTGAAACTTCCCTATGACGATTTCAACCTCAAAACAGATCAAACAACATCAATCATGTAAAATATTACAGAAAAATGTAACCTTACAGCAGTCAACTAAAAAATAAAATGTCCACCCATTTTTCCTCTCGAATCAACTAGCTTAACCATTAATGGAGTAGAGCGAGGATAGAGGATACCTCCAAAATCAGGAAACCCGCCTCGGCGCCTGGCACCACTAGAATCTCCACTTCCTGAATCAAGTCCGGCGCCTATCGCGACCCAATAATGACAAAACATTAACAATATAGTGCAATGTCGAAGCACATTAAGACTATAATGCAACTTTGAAGCACATAGACAACTATAAACGGCGAATGATACGTTTATGTATGTACCCATGAAAAATATACCTTCGACAACGGTGAAATAAGCTTCACGGGATACAGCCTGAACCGCTCCGATCTATGCATGCAAGGTTAACTTAAATTAGATAACAAAGTTGAAAACAAATACTCCATCTGTCTCGGTCAAGTCTCGGTCAATTGTTGTCCTTTCTATTTTAAGAGTGAACTTGATAAACAATTTGATCATTCGCACTCGATTTGTTCCAACTGTCATTTAGTAATTAAATTCATCCACTTTTCTTAAACTTTGTGTCAAAACCAGAGGACAACAAATGACCGAGACGAAAGGAATAACCAAAAGAAATTAAAGTCCATCGATGCAGTTCTCGACCCAATTTTTATCTTGGGTCATTTAGGAAGCAACCTCTAAATTTACGGCAGCCATTAAGGCACTGGGGTAATATGTGATGATGTTGAAATAAAAAGAAAAGAAAAGAGAGAAACATGCATACCCCAGCAGCTTTGATAAAACTATGAGCAATACGATTAAGAAGAGGATGACCAAGATCAAATAATCCTCCTCTATCAAAACTCTTCATTTCATCCATTACCAAAGGCCTCGTCTCTAAATCAACACTTACTTTTCTACTGTTGCTACTCATCTTTCTTTTCTTTTGAGACTGAAACTGTCTAAAACCGTCCTATACAAGTATTTGTAAAACCTTAACAAGGGGTTACAAGGAAGAAACTGAGTTAAGTAGTGCTGTATGGTTTTTGTGCATGCAAGAGTTGGGGTTATTAAGACACGTATTGTTTTCGGTACGACGTGGCATTCTTATAGCATTCACATGCCACCTGTTCTTCACCGTCTTTCTACCGGCTCTCTGTTTACATGTTAAAAACGTCTTAAATTAAAAAGACGGTTCTCACAATCGATTAAGTTGAAACGGTTTTAAGTAAGACCAACGGTGAAATGTTACAATAACAGATGGAACTTTTTTTTTTTTCACAGTTCTACTCCCTCCGTCTCAGTCAATTGTTATCTATTCCTTTTTACACAAAGACCAATGCATGTGAAACAAGCTAATAAAATAAAAGAAACAATTGCAACTTGCATACACTAGTGACTTGTTCAGTGCTTGCCCAAAATAGAAATAGATAACAAATGAATGATACACCTCAAAATGGAAATAGATAACAATTCACCGGGACGGAGGGAGTATCTTTTTGGCAGTAATAGTTTCCAAGTTCCTTGAAGCTAACTATCGGATGAAAAACATTAATTCGTATGAAACGAGCACCAAAAAACACGTAGAGCATCTAAACTAAGTTGTCGCACAGATTCAGTGAATAGTTTACACTTGCTTTATTTTGGAAGAGGAAACAAAGTATAAACTATTGACCGTCATGGAGGAGGTAGTAGTCTCGATTTCCAAAATTTGGAATAGGTAAATACATCTCAAATTTCGACCATTGCATCATCTAAAAGTCGTATCAGCTTAAAATGAAGTCACAGTAACCATCAGAACGTTTATAAAGCCGGAGAATACTATGAGGGAAAGAAGAGGCGGCAGGTTAAAAATCATTCACATTAAGCACTTTCTGGCGCGGAACTGGTAAACAAAAGCTACGAAACATAATTGTTCCAACATAGGAAAAACTACAGAGCCTTGATACGGGGAAAACCATACAAGATTCATAATTCGCGTTAACAATGGTGCCATTGATCAAATAGAAATAATGTACAAATCTCGTCTATTGAAATTAATATCCGGAGAAGCAAGTCCTCGCTAACACCACCATATATATTACAGTCACCATCACAAAATTGTCTAAGAAACATTTAAAGATAACTATGCAATGGGCCAAGTATTGGTGCCCATATTCTGTCAGACCATTGGAATCGCATGAACAAAGGCAAGGGTCGCCCTCACCAGTCACCACTTCATCGATGAGCTCCGAGAGCAAAAATACTATAACTAAACTGAGTTTTATAGAGCCCACCTTACATGGGATAAAATGAAAATGCTATAACCCGAGTTTTTTGTTTACCTTTTTCCGAATCAGATTACCCGAGTTCTAAGGTTGATACACTTTCTGTTGGGGATTTCATGGTCTCTTAATAGCTCTATACAAACCACCCCTTCTTTAGTAAGCCAAATATACGAGCTACGCTACATCATCTGATCTTCTGGTCTGACCCAACACATTTTCGCTCTGCTAGTCGTATAATTCTTCTGTGATGATCAGGTAATCATGAAAAAACAATTTATCTTAACCCGACTTCAATGTCTTAATGAGAAATCAAGATCCATTTACCGCCATCTCGGGTGAAGAATTTGTTGTAGTAAGTGGACGGTTATGGTCTTCCTCTTCCAACTGTCCATTATCTTGAAGCTTTGCGTCAGTGTTTGAGCAATTTTGAGTTGCAACCTTCTCTTCCTCAACTAAACCACTATTTTCGTGGTCACTACTTTTAGAATGTTCGGCTGCTTTCTCGTGATGACTATTTTTGTCTAGAGTTTTTGCGACCACGCTAGCCACTTTCTTGCTTGGAAGAACTGCCTGGCTAAGAGTTGAGCACAATGCTGCAAACACGCTCTCTTTTGATTTACAACCTTTATCAGACCGTTGTTTCTTCACTAACCCAAGCTCTTCCTTAGAAGCCAGCTTTCGCTTCTTACTTAATGACTCTAGAGTACCTTCATCCTCATCTGAGGGCTCGTTCAGTCTCTTAGGAGGGGGTTTGTAATCTTCGTCATCTTCATCATCGTCGTAATCCACCAGCCCACTAGGTTTGGAGCTGAAAACGATTTAAACCAACTATATTTATGACAAACACGATCAAATTATAGAACATGGCATGATTCATCAAAAATTCAAAATAATCATGGTATTAAATTTTGGTTTACTTTTATATTTAGAAATCAATATTTCCCCATCTCAAATATTATGCTAGAACCGTGGTAGGTACCGCCTCAAAATATGGTCATTTGGACACCATAGCCTTCAAAACCTTGATAACTTAGTCACTGTGTAGTGTCACGATCAATATCAATATTTAATACTATGACAGTAATCCTACCTTAAGGCTGTCCCACTAGGCGAAGAGCCATTTGATGAAACAGTGTGTGTCTGGGCCTTTTGCACACTGGAAACAGAAGCTGATGCCGAAACAGAAGCTGATGCAGTATCTTCCTCATCACTGAGTATACAAACAACAAAGTTGGGTTCAAGGTCAAAGTACATTTTTCAGTTTTTCACTATGTAGGAAACGGACACGAGAAACACCTGTCCTCATTGAAGTAGTCTTCCTCTTCTTTCTCCAAAGCACGCTCTTCTACCCGTTTTCTAGGCTCCACATCAACAGCAGGTTTTGTTCCAATACTCTCCAGGGACTGTGAATTTTACGTCAGATGCAAATACTCCATAAGATAATTCAACGACGTATTCTTTCTGAACAAACATACCTGCTCATATTTGACTTTTAGAGAGTGAACAGAAGGCAATTTGTCGAATTTGCTAAGCTGACTCCAAAAAGACTCAACTAGATACTTGAGATATGGCCTCGGATGTTCCTGCACAAAGATCCAGTGTAAGACTGACTAAACTTCCATGTAAAATATCATCAAGGAAATAAATCATCCAAAATGGAAAAATAGGAAGCGATATGCACCACCCGGATGTACTCAAAGAGCTCAAGAACAGCCGAGTTGAGTAAGTTATATCGATCACCATTTGCCACAAATGCATCCACAATGGGCTTGAGGAGATTTCTTTTTACAATATAGTTGCCAAGATTTTCATCCTGCAAAACAGCATAGAATTTAACCCTGGAGGATGAAATGGATATTGAAGCCACCAGCTGATAATCAGAAAATGCATGACAAATTGACAACTAATTATTGTATGAAACAAACATACACCTAAAAACTACATCACAAGTCAACGCATACTCACAAATCCAGCCAGTCAAGTTCAATAGAAAAGACAAACTATGTAAAAATATAGGACCATTCAGAATTTGATCTCATCAACTTCATTCACGAAAAAAACAAGTCCCAATTTCAGTAAAGAGGTAACTGTATAAGCCTCTGCCGCAACCTACATGGCGGACCCTTGGTAATGTCAATGAATATGATGCCTACATAAAGAATACCATCCACTAACTTGATACGTACAAAACCTAATTCCTTATATAAAAGCTCGCTGACACCTGATCAGTCCGCATTAACTAGAGTACTTTGGGGTCATACTAGCTTTACTAGAAGTAAAAGGGCACGCCTTTCCCCGTCCACCACCACAATCATTGACAATTACAAATTAGAACAATATGCTAGTATGCTTCTCACGTATAGTGGAAAATCTACGTATGAAGTACAACCGACAATATTAAGTTGACACCCAGCCGATATCCTGAAACTCAAACCTGTCCAGATAAAAATCCCCACAGAGAGATTGAATGTTGTCTTGCAAAGCGCAAGGAACTTCCTATCAATAACATCTGTGCCCACACTCTCCACAAAAAATACTGGCTACGCAACTAAAGAGGAACAAATTTAAAAAATTTAAACCCAACATTCTATATACAACTTATACAAGATAAAAATAACTTACATTTCGAGAAATAACAGTGCGAACGAATTTAACAGCAGCAACTACTAGGTACTTTTCTCTCCTTCGAGTTAAAAATAAAACTTTGTCCATCAAATTGTTTAGCAAAAAGTTGCACCTGTAGCACAAAAATGGACCATTAGATATATGTCACATCAGCAAAAGTGGACACAAGGTGAAGAATGAAAGAACAAGGAAAGCATAATTTACTTTATTCGATACGGGTGGTGTACTACGCAAAAGCACAATAATTCACAGACATTCAATAGAATCTCCGGCTTCGTGTTTCCCTTATTAACATTTTCCCCAGCACAAGTAGCCACAGTTTTGGCTCCTTCTGAGCAAGATGACATTATGACATCAATCAACTGCGCCAAATGCTTCTCATAGAAAACATCAATGATACCATCTCTCTGTCACAAAATACAACAAAACACATGATGATATTTAATAAACGAGAAAGTAAGATATAGACAGAACTGAACCACAAGAAAGAAATCATGTCTTACAAGAAACTTTCAGGGACTTGCATTTTTTCGTAAAACTCGGTCTAACAAAAGTAACATTTTTAAAAATTAATCGGCAATCACTATCTCACACCTGAAATCATGAACTCAACATCTCAACCAAATAGCCAAATCTAGGTGTAAATTGCTAGCCAATGAAATTATTTGTATCAGTTGCTTTAGGAAAAAGATTACTAACATTTAGAAAGCTCCACAACAATCCTAGATACGGATTTTAAATTCAAGTAGTAAGGAGAGGAAGAGAAAGAAACAGAAGAAACCATGAACAGCAAAACTCTCAACAAGAAAAGCAATGCGGACAATTAGATCATCCAGCACCAACCGTAAACTATAGTTCAAAGTTCAAACGCAAACGAAGAAGATTAATAAATTCAAGAAGGCTCTCCAGTTGTCAATATCAATAATACCAATTCAAAAGGAGCAGATTTTCAAAAAAAAGAAAAAAAAAACACACAAATGCCATACCTGTGACCCTGACAAAGTATATGAATCTAACAATGTTCGAAGAATCTCAAGGAACTGGCAATGCATGTCATCCCCAAAATCGGTAAGCATACCGTGTACCTGAACAAATAGACCAAATTATCACTATTCAAATAATCTCTTTTGTCACAATAGTAAGACTACAGTCATCACAGTAGATACAGTAGTACTTGCAAATTTGCAAGGGAACAAGTGAACAACCAAGCACATACAAGGAACTATGTATCAGCTCCAAATACATGAGCTGCACAGCAGCAAAATTAGTCACGCGAAATGATAAGCTTGTGTTTCTTCTGATGTGTCTCTGGTTTAGTCACTCCCCAATGGCTTATTCTTAACTACCCTTAAGAAGATTGATAATTTGATAAGCATAAGAGCCATAAAAATTGGACCCACACATTAAAATTTTGAATATTAAATCATCATGGCGCAGAAACAGGATTAAAAAAAGGTTGAAGAAAAGAAAAAAATGCATTTATCAAAAAAAAGTTATCCATGTGAGCCCCCGTATTTAACGACTACAGTATCTACCTTCAAATTAAATATTGTAGCAATGACATATGAGAGAATTTACAGTTGCACACTTGCACTTGAGTTTGTACTTACACATTTCCCTGGGGCTTTTTGTTTACTCTGTCCTGTCTCATTTCTTCCTTTACCCCTACTCCTCCCTACCCATTATCCTTTCTTCCCTTTTTCCTATGATTCTTATCAGTGTTTACCGCCCAGAACTTTAGAAAGCAATGATTTTTAATTAGTCTTCTTGCTGCAAAAACAAAAGTTGAGCCCTTTCTATCTGAATCATTGTCAAACTTGTTCTTAACCTTTGCATTTTGTAATTTCAGGCCTTAGTTAAACATTTAGAAATGCTCAACCTTTAGTTAAAACTGCATCAGCCGATGATTCAATAAAGCAAACTTGACAGCAAACAGAAACAATCTGTTGTGTACTAACAGAGGATCTAAACAGCCAGTACATGAGTTTCTAGAGTGAAATTGCGGGAAAATCAAAAGTGTGATGGGAAGCCAAATCAAGATGGGGTAACATTACATACGAAACATCAAAGAATTCAACAGCAACATTATGCCTTATAGACATCGTTGACTCATAGACAAGGTAATGTTTGTCTTTGATGTCCTCCAGCAATCAACCCCTTATTTTGCATATAATAAATTAATAACCAAGCTATACACCCAAAATAACATAGACACTTAACCCCCTTATTTTACAAACATTAAGTACTCCCTCCATTTCAATCTTTCAGATCCATTTGGGTTGAAATTAAGAAGAAAAATGTCAAATAGAGCTAATTGGGTGAAATTGATGGAGTAATACTTCAAGCTATTAGTACCTCAATGCTTTTACAAACTTTTATTTTTGCCAAAACGCCAAAAGTAACTAAACAACTATTTCAATCCAAACTTCAAAAGGGAAAAAGAAACTTAGATCCCAAACAAGGCATACTCATGCAATCAAAATGTAAAAACTGCCTACAATATCTAACTGCATACCAGGAGACCAAGAAGCGGAGTTCCTTCAGGACGAACAACATAAGACCGCAAGAGATTAGGATCCTGATTTAAGAAAAGTATCAGGATATCTGTCCTGCATCCATCAGAAGATGTCTTGTTAGTGACTTATCAACAATTTGATGAACATCATAACATGAAGTATTTTTCTTGGTAATCGAAAGAAGGAAACGCATTTAAACAAATGGGAATAACCAAGTGCTGGGTTACAGTAGAGTTAAGTGGAGTGGCAAGGCAATGTGATATGTTCCATCATTACAACGAGTCATAGTCACTCAGTCGGTGTGATCCAGGAACATAACTTCAAGTAATAACCATGCTGCAAAGACTTGAAATCATGACTTGCAGATTTGGCAAAGAAAAACGAGAAGAGTATTATCTTACCCAGTTAGGACAAGCCGTTTGTCGTTGCTCTTAAGTATGTCACTGATTATGTCAAAAAGACCTTCATTTACAAGATCCCTACAAAGTGGCAGAGGAAAGACAAAAGTCAATTAATCCACTTATAAAGGAAAAGTGTTCAGCAAAATTACTGGTACAGCATTCACATATGCTAAGAGACTTCAGCCTTTCAGAGAAAAATTGAACACAAAAGTTGACCACAATAGCTACATAGCTACATAGCCTAGAGAGTCGCACACCTGAAAAGCCGAAGCTGCTGAACCATTTGGAGACTCTTGCTTAGAGTGCAAAACTCATGCAGAAAATATACCTACACCAATGAAAATGTAAAGGACAATTCCATTCAGGCATATCCACTTCAGACCAAATGGAGAAAAAAAAAAGATAAACAAACATGCTCAACTAGTTGGGTAATGGTGCCCAATAAAATTAGCAGGCATCAGCAGAACCAACTTGCAAGATACCGTGAAACAAGGAAAAGAAATCTGGCACACTGGAAGGTCTTTTTTTTCTAATAAATGGAACATCTATTACTTAATTTGAGTCCTCATAAAGTACTTAGTGAATAAAACTCAACAATCCAAAAGGACTAAAAGGACTCCTAGGTCAAACTCCAAAGACTAATAATAAATCAGTGAGAGTCTCCTGGCAAATGTGGTACAGTGAAGTATTACAGTACACAAGAAGATGCGTATTTTGTGTCAAAGAATTACCAAATTCTTCTTTGACTCTTCTGACGTGCTGGCTGATTTCAGTCTAGAGAACAACTCCTGGATAAAGGTACTGTCTTCCTTCAATAACGAGACTACCTGAAAGAAAACCTTTGAAGTAAGTCACTAATAATAAGGGAACAACAACAACAACATCATCATCAGAGCCTTAATCCCAAACTGATTTGGGGTCAGCTGACATGAATCATCATTTAGAACCGTCCATGGGTGAACACACACCTCAAAATGCGAAAAATAATAAGGGACAAATAGTGTCAGAAAATAATCGTGTATTACTTACAACACCATTGTTGGCATGGACTATAGAGGTCAGACTTGCAATAGTTGTATCATCCAACACTCTTGGCAAAACCACATCCTGACAGAGATTCAAGGTAAGTACACCTAGAGTTCAAGATTCATCAGAGGGAAAATAGAGCAGAACAAAAGGTAGTTAAGGTGCAAACCTTCAAATAACCAATTCTGTATGTCTGGTGTATCTTAGATAAAACCATGGGATCTTTGATTGGTATGGCCTAAGATTAAATCAAACAAGGAAAACAAAGAAAATGTAATACTCAACGAAGTTACTCCAGCTATATTACAAATCTGATATGTGAATGTTCAGTTCTTGCTCGCCTCTGGTTCAATACTTCAATCCAAATCAACATAAGCTTACCTCCTTAAAAACCACGTGTTCTGTCAAAAAATCACGGTGCCGAACATGAGGTACGTCGGGATCATCTAGAGAAAAAATACACAGGAGCAAACATCCAACAACTTTGTCAGCCACTGCAGTCTACTTAAAATAATGGACACGAAAATACAGGTGACCAAACTAGGTCTAAATTAACTAAAAGAACGAATAATTAAGAATCTTACATTCAAGACAGCCAATTATATCCATGATAATTTCATCGCCGAAAAGCTTTTCAAAGATTTGTGGATTATTGAGCATTACTGCAGGTAGGATACACAAATTACAAAAGTGACAAGAAATGCCGGAAGTAAAGACAACCTTGAAGCAGTAGACTCACCGATCGCTTTCACTATCTTATAGATCATACGAAGGTTGTCAAGATTTTCCAGGTCCTCACAAATCCTAAACAGGTTCATTAGCTTCCTAAAAAATTCTTGCTGTGAT
Organism: Silene uniflora; assembly: GCA_018983105.1. Taxonomy (NCBI): domain Eukaryota; kingdom Viridiplantae; phylum Streptophyta; class Magnoliopsida; order Caryophyllales; family Caryophyllaceae; genus Silene; species Silene uniflora. Next base: position 28,276 of record JAGPOY010002389.1, on the reverse strand, counting down.
AACCACAAGTGATAAGCATTAGAAACCAAGACAAGGCACAAATAGCAATAAATACACAAACATTTCCCACCTGAAAGTCAGCACAATATACAAAAATGTGATAAAAAATGACTCTAATAGTCTAATCGCATGTATACAACTCTAATCCTTCCAGGGGGGGGGGGGATAGATTCAATTATAGCTGATACCAACATTCCACAAAGTTTGCTGATTGCAAAGCCCCAATTAAACAAACTGACATCTAACCATGTTCTATGCCAGAAATGGTACAATCACAAAATGAACCCACTCAATTTTTTCACTGAATTAGCATGTAACCAAAATACCAAATATTGCTGATATATGATATAACTCTGAATTAGTACTACAGACTTAAACACGTTAAGCAGAGAGACTCTAAACTATCAACAACTAAACAATGGCCAATCATTTCTCACCGTAGAACAGTGAATTCATGGGAATACAGAAAAATCCATATAACCAATCAAGAATTCATGCGACAGAACAATGTTATGGACTGGCAGTCAAAGCTGTTCAACACGTGTGCAAGTTAAACAAATAGAGAAGCTTAAATGACAGAGGTCGTCCATGGGTGCTATCAATGCTGTAAAGGATTTTGTCATTGTGTTTCCCACGTATGTTCAACAAAATGAAAGGGATAAGGAATTTATTTAAGTCAGAAGTTAAAGCAGTTCAGGTTTCTACTACACAAAACTCAGTGTTGACTTCACACAACATTCAATCTATTTTCCCCGCAGCCAGCTAGCTTCAGCTAAGTATCACACAAAATCATCACCATACATTAGCGAAAAATACATATAAAAAATAGTTATATGGCTAATGAAAATGCTGTATTCAAGTTCTGATCAGCTATAAAATGATAACTTTTCCCACCAACACCACTAAAATTGAACTACTTCACACAAAAGATTCTAAGAGCAGTCAATGTCAAAAAAAATTGGGAAAACAATAAAATCTCAAAAGGGGCATACGGACACACACGGGCGATGAGGCAAAACGAAAACTTACATCATGTAGTATCAATTCAGTTACCCGCATTTGATCTGTGATGCCACTCTCTACCACTATCTGCCAATAAGACCAAACCCAGAAAAACAATTGGTAACTACAAATATCCATATTAGGAAATAATACTTCCTCCCTTCAAATCCAAACACCACATAAATTGATTATTCCTCTCCCAAAAAGTTTGAATTGAGATGTTTGGATTTGAAGGGAGAGAGTAACTGCTATTTGCTAAGCTAATTACTCACATTCAATATGACAAAGATAAGGGCCATTCAATTCTATCCAAAAGTATCTAAAATAAAAAAGTCCCTTCCCTCAAAGATACAACCAGGGTCAAAAGAATAACCTATTACAACTTCTACGACGAGGCTATAAGGGCGAAGTTTGATCATTCCGTGCACTTCTTGCGACTTTACTCAAGTATTTGCGAGTGACTCTCGCCATTCCTAGAGTTCTACATAACACAAACTATTCATTTGACGTCACATCATGCACCATACAGGAGAAATAACACTCCCTAGTCCGAACATGGGTATCCATGCTAGATACCGACACCGAAGGTCCATGAATGTTTAGTATCAACTTTGCTTCCCAGACATATAATAACCTCAAATCCACTCCTATCTACCCAAAATATCCCTCCAATCAATCCACTTCCTTTTCATGATCTTCTCTACTCTCTTCAAGCATTTTTCTGTTTTTCTTAAACAAAGATCTTGACTTTTGAAGTTCAAATTTTGACTTTTGAAGTTCAAATTTTAGATCTATGAAACATTAACACAAATTTTCAACACTTACTATACGGCTATAGCCTTGTAGCTTCTGGAAATTTTTTAACCCACAGTAACTGCCAGTGCCCGCGATGGTAATGGTAGATGGTGGCAAGAACGGTGGTTTTGTTGGGCTCCTTGGAATTCACTCAAGGAAATAGACATTTCCCCAGGATATAAAATTCAGTGAAGAAAAAAGACTGGACACAAGTGTTGAGGCACACTAAGATAACAAGAGTCTGTGATGACAAGGCACAAAGCCCGAGACGAAGGTGAGTGTCTCATAGATGGGATAATGCAACTAAGCGAAGAGCTTAATAAAACAACAAAAAGGAATTAATACCGGAACTGCATAGTAGTGAATATTACTAGTTGTGCCTTATCTACAAGGCGCACCTAGGCATATTGGCTAGTGCCTCACTGTGCCTTGGGCTTACGCAGTTACGCTTTTCCAAACTAACTAAAGTTGGTGCTCAAAGCCCCATACTCAAGTGAAATGACAAATGAGGAAGATTGATGATTTGTTCGTTTACCCAACGGCTATAAACCTCATTTACAACGCCAAGAAAATAAGGTCTGCAAACACGCAGAGAATTGAAAATAATAAAGGTAAAAAGTAAGGGAGAGTAACATTGAAAATTAGCTACACCTTCAATATCAAAGGAAGTGTTGATAGCTCCACGGCAGGTAGCTCACGAAGCTCACTGTTCACACTGTGAAACGTATCATCTGAAGTTTAAAACAAAAAATAAAACATTAAAAACAACAATGATGGATTTTCAAGTCAATCAACTCTACCAACAGTATGAAGCTCACAAGTTAGATTGGGAGTTGTTGAAAAAAGCAATGTGCGCCAAAAGGAAAGGGACTGGTCTCCGGGTTTGGGTTGATGAGTTCGCTACACCCAAAGCGCATCACATATTCACATGTTGATACTCACTTAAGCAATCCACAATGGTTGGTTATTAACATTGTTTGGCCCTAATTAAAGAGCTTCTTAGAAAAGAAAAAAATACCATTGTTGACCAGCTATTATTAAGGGGCAGCTCCCATGGGAGTTTTGTTTTTTGGGTTTTGGAATGGAGAAGTAGACAGAATATAGGATCCCTTTAGAAATTGTTAGGATTTCCTACCATTGAGGATGCCCTTATTTGCAATTTTTTGTGGACTCAGATAGAGAGACTTACGGTTAAGGCTACCGAAATGCAAATTCCTCCGAACATTGCAGATCTGATCCCTGCAAAACATAAAGATTTAAAGGCTATGGCCTAGAACGGCAAAAACTCTTTAACATTACCGAAGAACAAAAGCAGTACCAAATAAAACAGCACCCAGCCGGTTCTTGAAAGCTAAGTGCTAATTCAAATGAAAATTCAGGATCTCTCCATGAAATAATTGTATCTGCTGACAAAGAACCAAAAAAACATATATCAGAGTTGAACTTCCCAATAATCAAATAGAAGTTGAACATCTACTTCTGATATCAATGTATTACCTTCTTGTTTCTGATATATGTCATCTGGACAAATCCTATGTGACAGCAAGGTTTCATTATCCTCCTCATCAATAACAAACAAGCCAAAATCTTCTGACCTCTGTATTAAAGAATTTTTTAATAAACCTTTTATAGGATAATATTTTAGTAAATCCATGAATGCCAGGGTACATGACTTTGTGAGAGTAGGACAAACCTCCATGAAATCAACAGTGACATGACCAGTTCCCTGATCTTCCCACTTACCATCTTCAGCCTGACGATAGACTTTTACCCGCTGCAGAAAATATATTAACTATTAGCTCTCACTGAAACATTAAAGACACCATAGATAAACTACTACCATAAATAAGAACAAATAAGAGCAAATTATGCCGTTCTAAAGCGAATAAAAGCATTACAATGACAAAGATACTGGCCTTCTGAAGTAAAATATTCACAACGCATCTTCCTAACATTGCTAGTATGCTACAGTAAAAACCTGTAGAGGAATTAACTACAGTAAATCTACACAGGGTGTGACAATAAAAGCCTCTCTCAAAGCATAAAAAACCCTTCAGCAAAAATAAAGAACCAAAACTTTAGTTTTAAGAGTGTGAGGTACACCGAGGTGATGAGTGCCCATGATGATTAGGCACGCTGTTGTAGCAAACATTTGTATTTCAAAAATAAAATTAGAAAGATCATCATTTTTTTAGATTTGAAGGAGAGTTAACATGTAAAGGAGTAAAAGCAGGGGATAACGTGGCAAAGAGAGGGCAAGATAAAGAAACTACAAAGACAGTGTATGGAAATTGCATTGTTGGGGTGTCCCAAGCTTTGCTTTTTTTCAAAGCGCACTTAAATAGGACCAAGGCATTTTGGCTAGTGCGTCACTAAGTCTTGGAATTAAGCGCGTCCAAAGCTTGCCTTGTCAAACTAAAGGCCAAAACTAAAAGTTAAAATTTTAAGAGTGAAGACAAGGGATGCACCATTTCGGAGGCTTGAAGACTGAGGAAGTAAAAAGATTCTAAGGGGCGACGGAGAAGTACTATGGGTTTACTTGAGATGGAAGTAAATATTTTGTTGGTAAGGACGAAATGGAGCAAGGAATACAAGTCAATGGCTTTACTATGTTTTGTCTTTTTTTTTCTATTTACTATTCTTTTCTTAATTAACCTTGTTCGTTTGGTGGACAAGTTTTTAAATTATGTTTCCCGATGTTTTGCGTCTTTTGTCTTTTAATTTTTCTCATAATTTAACCCATTTCAATCTTATCTTATTAGCTCTAGTTCAAAAAATCCACATTTTTATGTTATTTTTTCCTTTACTTTCCGCTATCATGTTGACCCTTCTCTCCGCTATTTCATTTTCTAAGCGCTCTACAATGATAGACTGATAGTTGGTATGTTAGTCCCGTGTTTGATACTTCAATCGTCTGACACAGCACGAACACTTTGACACTTCATTTCAGAACAAAAAATTTAAAATTTCGGGGAAAATAACCAGATCGAACACTCTGATACTGTATCTTGTCGACTTGTCCGACACTTACAGCCGAGTCATAGTAACATACGATAGTTCCATGACAAGTGTTTATAGCATTAAGTTTGTCATCTTAATTTTGCTCTAATCAGTATTAACTCTTCCTCTGAATCCTCTCTCTGTCCCCCTACTCTAACTTTACCTTTCCCACACTACCTTGCAAATGTTTCCTCAAATGTTAGAAATCCTAAACCTCATTAAATCTATAAGAATGATGCACCCTGTATCACTTTTACATAAATAAGGGAAGCATGTAACTGTTACATTGGCAAGTAGCTTTCTCGAGATGGTCAACTTGAAAAATCCATAAAATGAAAAAATAGTTCTTAATGTATAACACTGGCTTTATAATTTATTCTAATAGCACCATCTTGCATAGACCCTAGATTCCGATATCAACAACATAATATATTCTAAACGGTAATTGACACGGAACCCATATCTAAAAGTTGAAACATTAAGCTACATCATGTTCCAACGAATCAAGTTTCTTCGTCCTGCTACTACCTAAATTTGATGGCAACGTTGATAAATAAAATAATCACAAACACATCTTAAAATCCAAAGAACCTCTTTGCCATACTAGCGAGATACGATGGCAAGCACCATGTTACAAAAACTCAATTGTCATAAAAATGCAGCTGAAATCCGCCAAAATCAGTAACAAATATTCCTAAACATCACTATACAAAGTTCCAATCCGATACAAACGCAACCTAGCTACAACTAAAGCCGCGAAACACGCTCTAGCTAACTTCATTAGCTAACTACAACAGTTCATCATTCAGCAACCAATCAAACAATTACCACAACACAATACCTAAATCTTACTTCAATTAGCTCACACGCTCACTAAACTCCAGCATTCGAAGCAATTCGAAACACGAATATTCGACGAAACAAAACCCTAACTACACGCCAATAAAACACAGTAAAAATCAAAAAACCAAAAGTTAAGCAGCATACTTTAGTTTGTGCAGCATCGGTATTCTCCTTCTGCTTTCGATTTTCCATTTCAGAAGCTATGAATTACACAAAGCACCAAAAATCACTCCAGAAACTAGCTGAACACTTCAATCAATTTTCCGCACTCGAAAATTAGGGTTCCAATAAGCAGGAAATGGAATAATTAGGTGATCTCCGTTGAGTTGCGAAACGCGACTGCGAAGTGAAACGACGCCGTGCAGGTGGTGTCGCCGGCGAGAGGCGCGAATTCCGAGAGATTTTCCGGCGAATTTGCGTAGAGAGAGAAAGTAAAAAAAGAAGAGAGAGAAAGAATGAAGTCGAGGTGTTATTATTAATGAGTGATGAGAAAAGGGGAGAGAGGGGGATTTTTTTTCCCCTCGGAGCTCCAAAAGCCTCTTTGTCTTTTTTTATTATTTTCCTTTTTATTTAATATTATACGGAGTACTTCTTAAGTTGTAATTTTAATTTATTTTATTTTTATTTTTTCAATTCTTTTGGTTGGAGGGGTGAAATTGGAGAAGTGAGATGCTGATTGGTGGGAGAGTAGGAAGGGATTGATAAGTGATAACTGATTGAGTACATTCCGCCTTTCTTGTGACGGTTATAAGCTTATGACCTCTAAGCTTGTGACATCTCACAACATTCTCTCACTTGCTCCTCCAACTTGCACTTTTGTTTCACGTCACAAGCTTGTGACGAATTTTGTCCGTCATAAATGAGAATTCGTGGATCGAGTATTATGTGTGAATCGTGATTTGGGTAGTAAGGACACTCATCTTAACCAACATATTTGTGTCGGATATCGATACTCGTGGAACACGGGTTAAAATAGGTCGGATATACAGTTACACTTACACACTGTATGATATCACCTACCATTCTACCAATACTTTCTTTTAAGTATCACCTACCAATACTTACTTTTAAGTATAAAAAACATTGATTAGGTTTTAACCATCATCTTAAGGTTTTGGTTCCGGTAGTGTTCTCATATGCTTTCAGAATTCGCGTGACCAAGAGATCACTAGTTGAAATTTAGGAAGCCTTCAAAGATTGGGCATGTGCATTATCCACTATTTAACTCTAATAGGCTTCCAAGTGAGGGCCGCAAAGTATAAAACTATTGATTGACCACAAGTCCACAACTATCACCTTAAAGTTTTGATATATGTTCTATGAATATAATATATATAACCTTAGTTGGATAAAGTTAAGGAAGACAATTTATTAAGTCAACCTCCACTTTCTCTCTACCCTCACTAAACTCTCTATATACATAATATAGTCATTTAGATATACTATTTTGAGAAATTGGAGGCTTCGTCCTCGGGGAATTCCCAAGATGTCGGAGTTCACATAACAGGATTGTCGTCGATGTCCCACGAGCTATGATGGTCGACCAACCTAAAGTTTATGTACACTTCGTTTTTATATCCGAAGTATGTGAAACAAGAGCTCATTGTTGCATAGAGTACAAAACACTTTTGGTCCATTTTTAATTTAAAGCAAGTCAATTGTTTAATTTTAAATATGATTTTCATAGAAAGAAAAATATATATTATATTGCGCATAATAAGTGAATAGTCTATTTGTTAGAATATCACTAACTTCCTTTTAAATTATTAAACGTCTTTCTTATTATTTTCCAAAAAAAAACGAATTAAATGTGTCATGCATAACAATTTGCATGCGAAATTATCAACTTGTTTTACTAGACTAAAAGTATGTGACCGGCAATTCGCTCAACTACCTTTGTAAATTTTTAAAAAGTTTGTTTATTACTTCAGTTGGTTATTAATCTTTGGGTTGATGATAATAAATATATAAATGGTTTGTTGTATATTGTCAGTTGTTGTTATTTTTATTATATGCGTAATTATTTTTTCGTATGTGGACTTTATTTTTTCATATACATTTAACTTTGTCATTAACTTTTTGTCTACCTTTTTTTTTCTTAAAACTTAATCTAATTGCTCCAAAGATTTCAACAATKAACTATAATTCGCTAATCAAGGAAGTCACGAGAAGAAAAAGGAGGTAAATCATAAAAATTATACGGAGTATGTGATATAGTAAATATTGTATATGAAAAGTAATGTGGTAATGCCATTAAAAGTTCTCATTTTGTAGTTGTAGGTCTTGTTTTTTAAAGTGAAATTAATCGAAGATATTAAATTAAATCGAACTTCTAGAACCTTTTTTTTTTACGAATAGAACCTTAATGGTGTGTTTTGATTGAATTATTTGGAGGGAAAAGAAAGGGAGGGGAACGGATCCATTTCCCCTCCTCCAAAACAAATTAAAATATCTCCAACATGCAAGATTTGAAAAGTAATTATATCCAACTACTCACACCACGTTCCCCCTCCCCTCTTTTTTTCTTCCTCCCTTCCATTTCCCTCCACTTTTGCTATTCAAACACACCCTAAAGCCTAAGAGTGTTGGATAGGAAAAAAGGAGGGAAAAGGAGGGAAGGAGAATAAAGGAGGTGATTTTTCCTCTAAATCCGTCTATGTTAATGTAGAAATAATTTGCCTTGAAGGAAATGGAGGGATCTATATTTCCTCCCCTCCAAATCCTTATACTTTCATTTTGCTAACCAAAAAATAGATTCACCATCTTTTCATTTCCCTGCCTTTCTTTTTCTTCTAAATCCTTCAATTCAAATACACCACTAAATTAATCAAAACTGAAGTACAAAACTAGACCGAACATGTAAATTCTT
>JAGPOY010002388.1:19105-32097 GCA_018983105.1 Silene uniflora | reverse complement strand
ATTCTTTTGCTTTCACCAATTCATTAAATTCTGTTCATTCGGTTAATGTTGACATGCTTACATATACCGATGAAGGTGAAAGTGAAAGTGAAAGTGATGGTTATGGTGATGGTCGTGGTCATGGTCGTGGTTATGGTCATGGTCATGGTCATGGTCATGATGATGGTGATAGCGGCAGCGGCAGTGGTTGCAGCAGCGGTAGTGGTAGTGATAGTTGATCTCTATAATGCTTTTATACATGATTCTCACTTTCTTAGTTGATGAGTATTGGCGATGCTAATGGAAATACCACAGTGAAGTCAGGAAAATGTGTTTGATGTACTTGGTTTGATTCACTTGCTAGATGAATATGGCAATTTTTATGTTCCCTTTACTGAAATTTTAATGCTATGTGAGTTTTGAGAATATACGAGGTTTTACATTACAGCTACTCGTGAAAATGTTTTAAATATTAGTAATTCCTACGATTTGTGTTGTTGATTATTGAAATTTATTTTATTGTTTATATCCCTTTTTAGTATTTACCCACAAATTAGTTTAAATTGATGTGATTGTTTCTATTTGGGTAATCGCACTCTCCTAATTGGGTGAAATTGATTTGGTTGTTTATATCCCAATTTACCCACTAATTTCGAGTTAATTAGTTAAAATAGTAGCGAAAAAAATTGAATCTTCTCTGCCCATACATCCCACTCTCCCTCCATTATATCCATTCATTTCACTTTACACTCCAATCGCGCTACTCCCTGATCTAAGTTCAGGTCATACTCTCCCCTTTTCTTCCTCAAAATTAAATTCTCAATCCTAATCCTTTGTGCAATTGATTGGTTTGGTGAACTTGTTTGTTTTTATTATCTGGGTAATTGGATTTCATTAATGTCGGACATTGTGATTTGTTTTTGATTTGGGTTTTGTGTAAACGGCGTCAAATTCTCTATAATTTAGCTGCATATTTGGGTATATTTCTAACTTTCCGACAAAATTGAAATGCAGGCTTTGTGTAATTAGTAATTTGTTCATAAGACTCTACTGTTAATGAGACTCTATTTTGATGATTGATTGTTTTATCTTACGAAACTTAGTACTATAGTCGATTACTTCCTCCAATGAATATAGAGAATCAGTTACTCATCAATGAATATAGAGAATCAGTTACTCATCAAAGGTATACCTAAAATAGAAAGATAAACAATTGACTGGGAAACTCTAAAATAGAATGGGTAAACAATTAACTCGAACGAAGGGGGTAGAAAACAAGATGAAATATTCATCCCTAATTATTTATGCTACTATTTATGAAAAATTGTATGACATATAACTCTCAATTGAGTGTTTACCTTGATATGTAGTCTAAATTAAGGGACGAAATTGGGAAAACGCGCAACGCGCGTTCCAACGACTAGTTATTATAAAGGCTTGCAAAACCTGATTTTCACATTTCTAAATAATGCAACATATATAAATAAACAACTCTAGTCGATATAGATCTCACTCCACAAATATTGTACCTCCAACGGCTCCCATTCCATTTGGTAAGAACATTCAAGTATTCAACAATCTTAGTAACTTCAACTCTTATAATTACTGATCTATCTATCTATATCTATATACTTAAAAGAGGATGTTTTCGAGCGTTTTGATTGGCTATTGATTTGAAGCGATTTTATTGGCTATTATTTTTTTGAATAAATTATATGTATAAATACAATATTGAAATAAGATAATATATTAGTATAATTAAATAATCGTAAACTATTGAAAAATTAATAAAAATCAATAAATAATACTTAACCGTAGATCTATACTATATAACTCAAGAATCTTTTATTGAGTCAACCTCTCAATACACTTACTTTGCCAATTACTTAAAGTCAAGCTCTATCATAATTCTATGAATACTACTATTGCTATATCTTTAACAAGTTGTTATACGTTTGTCAAAAAGTGAATGTTTAAAAGATAAAGTTTGTTGTTAGCATTGTAGTCATTTGAGTTGTTCACATATTAGAATTCTATGCTATATTGTCTCCAAATTTTGTAAATAAATCATGCATTTTTATTCCTAACAAACATATATCGTAGTTTGTTTCCTTCTACTGAATTTTTTTTCAGGTTTCTAATTTTCTAACAATTATTTTTATTTTATTTTGTAGGTGCATTGCAAAATTGAAAAGCATGGGTTCAAAGAACATTGCAAATGGTTAAACTCAAGTCGATCAACACGATAATTGGTTGCCATTTTTTATGCTTTTTCTATATGCTTATTGTTATTGTGAAGTTTCTATCTTTAAATTATATGCCTGGTTAATGATTATGCAATCTATTGTCTAATTCTTTTTATTTGAAGTTCTAATCAGTTATCTTCAGAATAGTTTTAGGGGCAAGAGAACCCAAAATCAACAACTATATATTTTCCGCAAATCCGTATAAAGGTAAATAAGTCAAACTTTGTACTCCCTCCTATCTATTGTCCCTTTTGGGATAAAGTAGAAAATTTATGAGGTTGAATAGAATAATAAAAAGTAATGGGTATGGGTAAGATAATACTCCCTCCCATCCTCTATTTTCTTCCCTATTTCCTAAAACGGATTATTCAGGTTTTCTTCCCCTTTCTATATTTGGTAACTTTTACTATTATTTTATTAATCCCTCTCTCCTATCACACAACCCCATCCAACTCTTTTACTCTTATTTTATTCCTTCCTTTAACATTTGTGGCCCACAATTCATTATTAAACTCCTAATTATTCATTCCTCTCTCCTATTACCAAACCCCACCCAACTTTTTATCAATATAATACTCCCTCCCTTAATCTTTGTGCCCAAAAGAAAAGGGAAGAAAATAGAGGATGGGAGGGAGTAGGAGAGAGGGTGTTATGAAATTGAATAGAATAATAAAAAGTAATGTATAGTTGGGGTAGTTTAATCCAAAAAATTCATGGGGAAAAGCAAAAGGGACAATTTGATGGGTAAGAAATTGGGGCAAAAGGGACAATAGATATGGGTAGGAGGGAGTATCTACATAGCTCCGTACTTGGTAGTGGTAGATTATTCATATTATTTGTTGTTTTTATATTGTTTATAAACGTGGTTTCGGAGCTGAATGAGTAAATTTGCGTAGGAATAGACTGTTACTGCTATTCCGATTAAAATGGAGATTAAATTTATCAGATTCTATAATCAAATATCGTCTTAACTTAAAATTACTTAAACATATAGCCGATTAAAATAAAGGTCGAAATAAAATAAGTTTGTGAGATATTTTACGTTGAAACGGTCTTAAATAAGACCTGTCTTTCATTTGTGTTAAATAAATCCCGCTTTGTATATCTGCAAGCTAAAATCTATTTCACGTTCAATTTACATACGTTACTTATGTAATTATGGGTTTTCTAACATACTCCCTTGATATTGTTACGTTGGATCATCTGTTTTTATAAACGGGAGAAGTTCCAGCCTTCCAGGTGAAAATGCAATCGAAGATGGTCAGATCGAAGATAGCAAAGCTGCCACCGAGCAAGCTGCTTTAGCAGATCGTGGATGGAAAGCCCTCGGAAAAGTGTTACACTAATTAATGTTACTTTTTAAAATTAAAAGAAAAGATGTTTTGGTGGTGTAGTTTCCATCTTAATAATAGTTTGAAATGAAAAACTATTAATAAATTTGTCACATCTATGTAAATGGGTGTTATTTAACATGTTTTAATTTAAAATGAATTAAGAGAGATTGACTGACTTTCTTGGTGATATCTGGCAAGCCTAATCATTTCGATACGCAAATAAAATAAAAATCAATAACTTAAGTGAGTTCTAGCTTTTTTACGAGTGAATATAATGTCATTATTACAATTTTGATTCGATTTATGTGTAACAAATCTGCACAGATCACGAACCTAGGAGTCGGACGCCAAACATTATGCAACATGACCGGTCTACCCAAACGACAATCAATAGCAGTTTTCACACAGATTGGCCAACATAATAGGTATATATTCGTTATAATTAAAATGATTTCAGAGCAACAATCTCGATCAAAATAAATATTCAGAAATTATTTCTCGATATTACCCGGCCAACGGCCGGGCGTGAAATCTAGTAACTTGGTATATATGAAGATTATTTTCGGTATAATTATTCATTCATCTGAATCAAACCATATAGCACTTAACAAGCCCAACACAATAAGCCAACTCAGCTCGACCATGTCGTCCAGTCTCACAAGTCATTTATCAGCTAGCTCACTATGGGTTCAACCGAACTTGCCCCTAAATTAGGTCGAACCCAACTGTGTGTCAGACCCGCCCAAGCACACACACAAAAAAAAAGGATCGATTCGAGGCACGTGTTTTTGGCTCGGGCCAAGGTCTAACGCGGCTTGGCCCGACCCGTGACCAAGTCTCTCTACAACATTAAAAAATGGGCCAAACTCTTAACCCAAAACACAAAATTATTAAAATGGGCCACTAAGGTCAAAACACAAATTAAATCCAATTTAATTCATCATCTCAACATGTACCGTTACCAAACCAAATGTCTCTAATAATAAACCAAATACTTAAACAAAACCTCAAACTCCTCTCAATTCCCCTACCAAAACCCTTACCCTTACGCCCTTTTCACTCTCCTCTATCCGCCGCGTTTCTTCGTATTTCTTCGTCATCTTCGCTCTCTCTCCGCCGTCTAATGTCGACTTCCGACGTCGACGCCGCCGCTACGGCCGCCGCTAACTTAGCAATCGATGCTCCTGAAGGCGAACCTCTCAGCAAAAAGTACTCTCCTTTTCCTTAATTTTTACATCAATTTAAGTTTTTATGTTTATATTATTTGATTTTAGCGCAATTTCATTGTTTTTTGAACTGTAGTTGAAGCAATTGATGTTTTAGATTTTGATGTAGTTACGTAATTGATTTTGTTGCGAATTTTTGTTGTTTGATTATTGCCGTTTATGAAGTGCAGTAGCAGTAATTGTTCATGAATTATTACATCAATTGCAGTTTTTAGGTTTTTATTATTTGATTTTGTTGCGTTTTTGTCGTTTGATTAATGCCGTTTTAATTGAAGTGCAATATTCTCACTTGTTCCTGAATTTTTACATCAATTGGAATATAGTTTTCGATGTTTTGCGATTTTGCTGTGTTTTTCTTGTTGTTGTTTGAGTATTGTTATGTGCAGACGTACTATTTATTTCTCAATTTTTACATGAATTGAAGTTTAGGTTTCTAATTGTTTGATTTTGTTGTTGTTTCTGTGAAGTGCGCTGAAGAAATTGGCAAAGGATAAGAAGAAGGAAGAAGAACGACGCAAAAAGGAAGAGGAGAAGGCTGCAAAGCAGGTATTAGAGATACACAAAAACTTAAAGAGTTTATTTTTGACAGAAAGTTTCCGAATTTTAGTGTTGCACAATCTTGTGGAAATTGTGTTGTAGAAAATTAGGTTTGTTCTAGCTTTGTATAAATAATAAGCTTCATGTACTTTATTATCGAATGCAATTCTGTAACTATAATAATTAAAACATTAATAGCAGGTGTATTTTTATCGTAAAGTTGCAAACTTTGATTAATTATGCTATGAATCTATGATGATGCTGTTGTACTTGTAATCTGGAATTTTAGTTGCAACAAAGGAAAATACTGTGTCAATTTCATGTATTAGTGTCTGATGATAATGATAATTTCAGCTGAGTTAGGAGGAGCTCTTACGTGATCTTAGTTTTAGTATGATTATTATTCTTGTCGGGAAAGCTATTCATGTCTTTAGTGACCATTAGTATCTAGATTTTCATGTACTGCTAACAATTTTGGCGAAAATTTTGATTAAATGAACCTCTTTAGAATTTTCCATGTATAGCACTGGAGTATTATTAATTCATAAATTGTTAGAATTAAGTTGAGGAATAAATGTCTATTTTGATATTTGTTTTCTACTGAGAAAAACAGATCAGTCTTAGATTTATTTAGGTAATTGCGACTTTAGTTTTTATCAGGATCGTCCATTGCTGAATTCTCTTGCTGTATGAAAACGTAATTTCCTTTGATATCTTTCGTGATATTCAGGCTGCCATGGCGAGCACCCAAGGGCCGAAGTCCCAAGCTGTTGATGATGATGATATGGACCCCACGGTATTTGTTTGACCTTTTGTTTCGTTAGTTGATTATAATGGAGTATGGAATTTTTGTAGGACAAGTATAGTTTTCACAGCTTGTAATAGATGAATTATGAGAAGAAAATTTTGTAGTACTTCCATAAAATACGGTAGTTATGTTCTTCAATTTGTGTGCAGCAATTCTTTGAAAACAGGTTGAAGTTTCTTGCTGCTCTGAAGGATGCGGGATTAAATCCATATCCTCACAAGTTCTTTGTTACCATGAGTATTCCTGAATACATACAGAAGTATGGTGAATTGGACAATGGCGCTCACCTTGAGAATGAGCAAGTATCACTAGCTGGTAAGACTGGATTTTTTTTAAACTTTCGTAATGTTTCGGTTTATCAGTTTAATTTGCTGTTTCTATTTTTAACACATGTCCTCTTTCAGGAAGAATTATGAACAAGCGATCATCATCATCAAAACTTTTCTTTTATGATTTGCATTCGAGTGGTGTCAAAGTCCAAGTCATGGCTGATGCTAGGTAACAAACTGGTCTTGAATTCCTCCGCATCTTGGCATCGTTATTCGGATGTGCCTTTGATCATGTGACGTGTCTTTCTCATGGTCACCTAGTTGTTAAAGATAATGATTATGTGATTATTGTGCGCTTGTAGCTATAAATATTGGTTTTAAAATTATGTTATGAACTTTTGATACAAAAATTTTATTTTATATGTTGACATGTAAATAATCTGTAACCAGTAAGCTTCAAGTGCAATGTTTTCAGAAAAACAGAAGGTGTTCTTGTTCTATTTCAAGGAAAAGCTGTTAATTAAGCGCTCAAATGTCTTGTTTTTTTTAAAGCAAATTTACCAAGGGTTATGTCCTGTACACACACCTTCTCATTCGAGCATGGATTTCTTCATTCCCTTGTTTCTCGTGTAGTGATTTTCTTAGAAACTTGTTCACTTTGCAGGACCTCTGAATTGGAGGAAGCTGAATTTTCAAAGTTCCATGCTGGTGTGAAACGAGGGGATATTGTTGGTTTAACTGGATTCCCAGGTTTGTGTTTAGATGGATGTAGATTACAAAGCGTAATTTTTTTTTTTTTTTTTCATTTGGGACCTGGTGGTACCATTTAACTTTGCTTTCTTTCACGGAGCCTTGACATCTGTATCTGTACCCTCGGGATGTGAATATGCGATAATTTGATTCTTGTAAGCAGGCCAGCAACTTTATAATCTGTACCTGTAGATTAGTGTATACTATTTGCATTCCGTTTGATTCTATACGTTTGTGGAATGTATGTGAGGTATATATTAATCCCATGTTACTCCAACACTTAACTGCCGTGTCGCGTGTCAGACATCTGGCGGTGTCCGACACGACACTTCGACACTTCAATTTAGACCACGAAACAGGAAAATTTACCCAAAAATAGCCGTGTCCGACACTCATACACGTGTCAGACACGACACCGTGTCGGAGAGTCAGAGTAACACAGTTTTAATCAAATGCATAGAAACAAATGGAATGGATGTAGTATTAGTATATCTTAGTATGCAACTATATAGTCTTTACAATATTGCATTTTATTTTGATATTTTCCAGAATAAGGATGTTTTGACCTTGATTTTCATATCAATCCCTTTGTGTTGTTGCATGCAAAGTTCTACGAGTCTCAGGCTAACATAGGTATAGGGAAATGATATTGTCACTACACTTTGTTTAATCCACAAAAATGCAAGCTAAGTCTAAGGGTACATTACTATTCACATTCTCACAGACATTAGCGGCACTACGCCTACCCTAGATATATATTAACCTTAGCTATAGCCGTATTTATATTTCTTCTAAAAAGCTTGCCTATTAATGCACTGAAATTAATGAAGTTAATGGTTTCTTCACATTTATTTCTGTTGGATTCAGGTAAAAGTAAGAAGGGGGAGTTGAGTATTTTTCCCAAGTCTTTTGTTCCATTATCTCATTGTCTTCACATGATGCCAAGGCAGAAGAAAACTGGCCCTGTTGCTGAGAGTGAAAAGGTAATTGTAAATGATACATGTGGATTTTTAGTATTTGATGTTTTTATTTTATTTTTTTAAAAAAAATTATTTGTTCTTTTCAGATTTATTACACTTTTCTTACCAACAACTTTCTTCTATTAAACTTTGCTTTGATTTTCAAAATTGTTTTAATTTTTATCCTCGATTTAATTTTTAAGTTTTTATAAACGAAATGCGGACGCTTTTGTATTATGTTCACTCCACTTTTGTTTTTCCCTTTTTCTTTCTATGTTTTCTCTTTTTGAGATGTGCGTTCACCCATAGCGGTTCGAAAGGATGATTCATGTCAGCCGACCCCAAATCATCTTGGAATTAAGGCTTTGATGTTGTTGTTGTTAGGATGGTGGTTTACTAAACATATAATGCTTTAGCTTACGATTCTTTTTTCTGTTCCAGAACGCTGAAGTCTGGGTCCCCGGAAAGCCTCGTAATCCGGAGATGTATGTTTTAAAGGATCAGGTACTACATTGTGAAGGTTATAGCGGTAGATTTTGATCGTCCTCTATGGCATTCTGCCTGTTTGATTCTTATTCGTTTTTTTATAAACCCTTCTTTTTAACTGCTTGACTCATCTCATTACTGATTTTCTTCCGCTAATTGTTGTGCATTTCTACTTGTTTGTTTGGAATATCCTTTTGTCAACTAAAGGGTTCAATGGTTTTTACGTCAATTTTTTACATGTTGACAATTTGATAATGTACTCTTAAGCTCTTTAAGTGTCCAAGTTGCAGTGCCTGTTGTTGCTAGATGGCATGGATCAATATCTTCATTACTTTCTCGGTCCTCTAATCATTAGTTATCAATTTTTGAAATTCTCCTCAAAAAAGGTAAAATATATAACTATTGATTGGGACGGAAGGAGTATGTCGTTTTACAATATTCCGGGATTTGGATAGAGTTACTGTTTTTCTCTAAATCTAACTAGACAAAATATTTATGCCGACAAAAGAAAACTACCGAGTTAAAAGAAATATCATATGAAGATTAGAAATTAAGTTTACATACAAACGGGAGGAAAACAAGAAAGAGAGTCCAGTCTTTGTGCCGTTATATGTTGCAAGAATCATATGCGATTGGATATTTCAACTGATACTTAAGCGAGAAGGGATATGAAACCCGATAAATGAAAAAAAGGAAGATATGTTCTATAAGACGCTGGTTTTGCTGTGTATTGTTTTTTCCCCTCTCATTTTTGTGTTTTTATCATTTGATATGGTTAGTTTGGTAAATAGCTATGTGAACAGTTATTTTGGAGAATAGTTTCGTTGCTGGTTATTTTGATGAAATACCCTTCATATTTATGAAAGATAAAGACATCGTTCTTTCTTCAATATGAAAGTATCTGAACTTCTATATGAACTGTTGATTTTACTCATTGTGGGTTCCACACCTTGGGGCGGAGCTTATTTGATGCTAATTAATTTTTTTATGTAGGAAACTCGTTATCGCCAACGCTACCTGGATTTGATGTTAAATGGCGAAGTTAGAGAGATATTCAAGACCAGAGCCAGAGTTATATCATATATTAGGAGATTCCTGGACAATCTTGATTTCGTTGAGGTAATCATTTAATGAAGAGTCCGTTTCCTTCCTAGTGGTTTGTTACGCACCTTCCATTAAAGGCAGTGATCCTTAGGCGGGGATCTACTTAGCTTGAGTAAACAATAGAAAATTTACATTGCTAAGACATTATCCATCTTTTCTTGAGTTTTAAATCATTATAGAGTATAGTAACCCCTTAATTCCTGCCCTATTGCATTTGAAAGATCTCTGCATTTTGCTTCCAAATTCTTTCTTGTTGGAATATTGACTATGACAAATGAAATGCCTCTGTTTTTTCTTTTTCTTTCCTAAAACTTTTTTTTATCTACAGCATGGATATGGCGTGGCCTCCCTTCTTGCTTTCTGTTTAAGGGTTGTTTAAGGGTCGGTCCTGATATATTTAAAAGCACAATATTCCCATCTGTGGCAACATGAATTGATCAATTTGTCCCTTTTCAGGTAGAAACGCCCATGATGAATATGATTGCTGGAGGTGCAGCTGCACGTCCATTTGTGACCTATCACAATGATCTGAATATGAGGTTATTCATGCGTATTGCTCCTGAGCTTTATTTGAAGGAGCTTATTGTTGGTGGACTTGAGCGTGTTTATGAGATCGGTAAACAGTTTAGGAATGAGGGTATTGACTTGACACATAACCCTGAGTTCACTACCTGTGAGTTTTATATGGCATTTGCTGATTACAACGATTTAATGGAGCTTACGGAGCAGATGTTAAGTGGTGAGCATTTATCGTCTTATAATATTTAGATTATAGTTTTCTCTAAGTCTTAGTTTTAACAAGTTGTATACTGCAGGGATGGTGAAGGAGTTGACTGGTGGTTATATTGTTAAATATCATGCAAATGGGCTAGATAAGGACCCAATTACAATCGATTTCACTCCTCCATTTAGGTTTGTACAATATTTGTATTATTTTTTGGCTACTTTACTTTTCGTATGTCAATGTGGTTGTGGTTAAGTTCTCCCTTTTCTACTTGTGCAGACGGATTGACATGATAGAGGAGTTAGAGAAAATGGCTGGCCTGAATATTCCAAAGGATCTAGCTAGCGAAGAAACCAACAAATATTTGATAGATGCTTGTGTGAAATTTGATGTGAAATGCCCGCCACCACAGACAACAACTCGTTTATTAGATAAAGTAAGCCTCTATCATCTTTTATTTCTATATCTTTTATTTCCCAGATCTTCGAGTTGAATGTGCTACCCTTTTTCTGTTCCTCAAATGCAAAGGTTACGCATGATAAGTTTGAATTGCATTGTTGTGATTCTACCAGCACATGTGCGTTTGGTTTCTTACAAGTAGTTGTGATTTTCAGCAGTGTCTGATTACTTCTATCTTTTTTTGAGGAGGAAAACTTCTATCTTTTGATGATTAGAAATTTACATTGGGTTATCAGTGTTGCTAAAATGAGCTTTGATGGACTGCGACCTCTCTGTTTAAGTGTTGATCTCGGGTTTTCAGTTGCATCACTTGACAGTTGACAGGACATGTTTTACAACCACCACCGCGAAGGCTTTCCAAAATTTGGTTTGATGAGCTAGGGACCTCATGATCAAGGGTGTTCTTCCCTTATGACTGTATTTCTTTATCTTTTGCCAATATGACTATCTGATTAAACTGATTAGATCATACCAAGTTTGAGTTTTTTTCTGGGGGAAGGAGTTCCTTCGTAAAAGAACAGCAGAAAAGACCTTGAAATCTGTTTCACTACTGTAAATTTTTATGGTATGCTTTCATGGCAGTTACAAACAACTGCCTTAGCCTGAGTGAAAAACTTTTTCAGACACTCGCTATTATAGAATCTGATATGTGAGGTTGTCTGTCTTTTCTTTTTGGTTACATTGCGTATTTTGCATATGTTTCGTCTCCTTTGCAACCTACCTTTGCAACCTGATACTGACTTGCAATGCAATCCCTTTGTTAAATTTGGATATAGGCGAAGCCTTTGATTCCTTTTGTCATATAGGCGAAGCCTTTGATTCCCTTTGTCGCTTATACTTGTATGGAAGATTGTCTTGTCCACTTTTGAGAGTGTCTGATTCTTTTACCACCTTGTTCTAGGTATACTTAATTTTTTGCTTGTTTTGTAGCTGGTGGGTCACTTTTTGGAAGAAACTTGTGTCAATCCAAGTTTTATCATTAATCATCCAGAAATCATGAGTCCATTAGCCAAGTGGCATAGATCAAAGCCTGGACTCACTGAACGTTTCGAATTGTTTGTGAACAAGCATGAGGTATGTGGCTGATTTCTTTTTTTTTTTTTTTTCATAAGGCAGTTCCACTCAAGTTAAGTTAACTCTAGCTGTCCTTTGCATTTTAGTTTCTGACTTTCTTACCATCATTAAAATACGCAGGTTTGTAATGCATACACTGAACTAAATGATCCCGTTATTCAGCGCCAGAGATTTGCTGATCAACTAAAGGTGACGAAATCTTGTTTTGTTCTAACTTACCCGAGTATCAAAGTTTACTGTCCCCCCATTTGACTATGGTATTGGTGGTTGATTGATGTCAACTTTGACCTTTAAATCATCAATTTACAATGATTCTCCCAGTAGCCAACTATTTTATTGTTATCATTTTAAAATAGTTGTAACTACTGTATATTTGTTGGGAAAGATATGTCAAAGTCAAATATTATTTGAACATCATAGTGGTTAAATGGGGAGGGTATAAGTAGGGTGGTGGTTAAATGGGGAGGGTATAAGTAGGGTGGAAGTAGTAAGATATATTTTTGATGGTTGAGAAGTTCACTTTGAAGAGTTTCTCTTATTTTGCAGGACCGACAATCTGGCGATGATGAAGCTATGGCTCTGGACGAGACATTTTGCACGTCACTCGAGTATGGGTTGCCTCCTACTGGTGGATGGGGAATTGGTATTGATAGAATGACTATGTTGCTCACAGATTCCCAAAACATAAAGGTTAGTTATTTTTTCCTCTACTTGCTAGACTGAGGTTAAACGTTGCAAGTGTTCGGCAACCAAATGTGTTAATGTTGATTGTAAGGCTTATTAACTTGTTGTGCATTGTGCTTCTGCAGGAAGTTCTCCTCTTTCCCGCCATGAAGCCTCAAGACGAGCCACACACTAAAGGTATGCTTTCTGGTTTAATATTTTTTTCCATGATTTTTAACGTTAGCTGGATTTTTTCTCGGGATCCTAATGCACTAAATTATATACTAGATCGTAGCATTACGAATAGTTTTCTGCGATTGGGGTTGGCTCACTTGCTGGTTTGAGTCAAAATTTGAGTGTGGCATACCCATCCT
>JAGPOY010002388.1:0-14924 GCA_018983105.1 Silene uniflora | reverse complement strand
AAAAAAAAAAAAAAAAAAGTATACAACACTCCGTTTTCACTTGCTGTATTGCAAATTTTGTATGTTTTTTTGGCCTGTATTAAAATGTCAAATTGTCATGTTGTGTGCCAAATTAAAGGTCCATACATATGGCAGCACGAGGGGGTTGTTTACATACACTGTCTTTCCCTTCTAAATACGTTTTTTTTCTGGATGACCCGCAATAAAATTGTGGCGATAGTTGCTTGAAGGGACGTCTACTTCACACTAAGAAATATCAACAATTTAGTGTGTTGCTCTTACTTGTGTATATTGATTACTGCCTGCTGCTATACATATGCGCTATGGTTTGTTTTTCCTAACTCATGAATTTAACTTATTTTGGGACTAATTAATGTTGTGTTTTATTTGTGAACTTGCAGCTGCTTCTGAAGAACAACACTGAATCGCTGACCACATCGATTTGGCATCAAAATTTCATCGATTATTTTCATTGTAACGCCTATTTTTGATTCCGTATGAAGTAGAGATTTATCTTTTTGGTTGATGTCTAATGTTTCTACTCCTGAATGCAACTTTAGCTTAAGCCTAAACCCAAGCCAATTCTGCGCATCGACTTGTAATTGGATAATTTACAAATTTACTTTATTACATGTTTGTTGTAGACTGTAGTTATATCACTCAATTGTTAGTTATATCACTCAATTGTTGGCGTAGCTAACGCTTGGAGATAAATCAATTTTATATTCCAATACTGTATTCTCATCTATTAACAAAGTTGATATGAAATTTACCATATGACTAAGTGATAGATGAACCTCCCAACCAAAAGGTGATGATTGAGGTCCAACTATTATAAATATTCCTATTACTAAGGATCACGCTACTCATTTTAGCTTGAAGAATTGGAAATGTGAGTGATGTTATTCGTAGTTATAACTGGAACATATATTTTGATGTGAGTGATCATAATTCTTGGTAGTGGTCCAAGATATTCAGGATATATTGTGCGAAACTCTTGAACTAAGTTCATTCACTTCATTAAATATTAATCGAGCTCACTTAAATTAAAAACAACACAATGTTAAACTAATCCTCCACGATGACAAGAGAGAATCCAATAATTATAAACATTTTCGGGTGCTTTTATTAAGAATTGAGTTCTCCAAAACTCTCAATAAAATTGAATTTTTAGGCAATATTAAAGAGTTCAATTTTATAAAAAAAGCTAAAAACTTGATAAATTATTAAATACAAATAATTATGTAACCATCGTAAGTGGATCAAATACATAGTTAACAAATTCTTTGGTACATGAGAACAAAGAATATGGTTTCATACAACATCGGCATATACAGAGTAATATAAGTATGATATAACTAATTGGATTTCGTTGCTACTATATTATTGTACGTACAATATTTAGTTATATTACCCTGACAAACGGGTCAATCCACTTTGAATTTGCAGCACCTGACAAACGGGTCAATCCAATTTTGAATTTGCAAGATTTGTGCAGGTCGGGTCGTTTCAGGTTATTTCAGGTTCGGGTCATGTTTTGGTCAATCATATTATCAAGTTATTTATTTATGACTAATAATTAACATGCAACAATAACCATTCGGATCGTGGGATCGTAAGATCGTAGGATCGTATTATGATCTTATCTCTAGAAATTCGCAAATATATAGGATCGTAAGATTCTACCACCATGATAGAATCGTAAGATCCAGGATCGACAAAACATTTTTAGATCGTAAAATCGTAGAATCGTAGGATCGAATCGAGATTCTGACAACAATGTTATAGTATATAGTATATATTTCCTATATTATACTCCGTATTCAAGTAATATTTCTAATTTTTACATAAAACTTTTGCATTTCATTTGGCAAAAAAAATCGCTAAAATAATTATGAAAATAATATAATTAAATTTGTGATAAAAAATGCTATCATTAGAGTATAGATTTCATATAATTTGCACATACTAAAATTGTGTAATTCATTGTATGTTATATGTCCCACATCGAAAAATAATACAAGGTGTGATATCAACCCAAAATCTTTTGAGTCGCTTAAGTATTGTCTTAAAGAGCTCTTAAGAGTTGTATCATATTTAAACAATATGATATAAAACATAAAGTGGATATATACGTAGAGTATACGAAGTAGAAGTCAACTAAATTTCAAATTTCTCTGTCGCATATAATATATGAAAGCCAATATATATACACATTGCACGTAGATTCAATTTCCTTCTTTATCTAAATTATAGTTTTCAAATTTCTTATTGATCATATTTGACATCTCTGATCTACTTTATACGTGCATTGCATGAATACAACAGAAGGCATAATTATAATTGATGTAACAGTATCATATGATTGAGACAGGAGACTATCAAAACATCAACTGAATTTTTTTTAACAATATCAAGAGATTGAGACGGAGGACTATCAAAACATCACTTGAATTTTTTGTTAACATTATCAAATGATTGAGACGGGGGAGTATCAAAACATCAATTTAATTTTTTTTTTATAACATTATCAAGTGATTGAGACATGTGAGTATCAAAACATCGATTGAATTTTTTTTATAACATTATCAAGTGATTGAGACGGGGGGATTATCAAAACATCGATTGGATTTTTTTTAACATTATCAAATGATTGAGACGGGGAGTATCAAAACATCAATTGAATTTTTTTTTATAACATTATCAAATGATTGAGATGGGGGAGTATCAAAACATCGATTGAGTTGAATGTTCGCCCAAAAAAATCCATAGCAGTTAGAGGTGAGTCAATTTTTGAAACTCGTGCAACGCACGGGCATGAAATCTAGTTTCATAACAATCGTACCTATTTTATCGTACATTGTAACCACTTTTAAGTACCCCATTTTATAGTATATGTACCCTATTATTAGTACCCAATTTTATAGTATATGTACCCATTTTATTTCTTTTCGTACCATTTTTCCATTAATTTGTAATTGGTCTCTCAACAATTTTAACTACTTTTATTAGTACTCAATTTTATGGTATATATACCCATTTTATTTGTACCCAATTTTATAGTATACTAGTATGGGTGCCCGGCTTCGCCCGGGCTACCTCTATTTAGCATTAAAATTTATTTTCAATTAAATAAAACTACTTTAAGGTTGCATAACTCATAAATTTAGCATTAATATATTTTTCTATGACATATATTAAAATTACGATGAAATAAATTATGAGACAAAATCATTACTCCCGCTATTAATATTTTACTTAAATCGATTGGCTAGCTAGATGTTCATATATACTTTCTTTTGCTGTTAGTTCTATTACTTTTATTACATTCGTTATTACTATTGTTACTTTCACTACTCCCGCCGTAATTATTGCTACTTTCACTACCGCCGCATTAATATTGATAATTTTACTACCCCCGTTGTTACTTATATGACTTTCACTACCTCCGCCCAACTCATTGTTATTTCTATTACTTTCACTACCCTGCTCGTTGCTAATATTGTTACTTTTACTACCTCGCCGTAATTATTGCTACTTTTACTACAGCCGCATTAGTATTGATAATTTCACTACTCCTGTTGTTACTTCTATTACTTTCACTACCCCCGCTTGTTGCTAATATTGGTACTTTGACTATTCAACTGAGTGATTACCTTCGTATTACTATATCCAATGTTAATACAATTCTTTTCACTACTAATTTTTTTTTTACTATTTAGGCATGTAGTTTTAAGAGGCTTATATATCTATATAAATATATTACATATATGCATTAAATCAAACCAAAAAAATTTAGCTTTAATATATTTTTCTATGACATATATTAAAATTACGATGAAATTAATTATGAGACAAAATAATTACTCCCGCTATTAATATTTTACTTAAATCGATTGGTTAGCTAGATGTTCATACTCCGTATATACTTTCTTTTGTTGTTAGTTCTATTACTTTTATTACCTTCGTTTTTACTATTATTACTTTCATTACTCCCGCCGTAATTATTGCTACTTTCACTACCGCCGCATTAATATTAATAATTTTACTACTCCCGTTGTTACATATATTAATTTGTGCATTAACAATACCGCTTGTTGCTACTTCTAATACTTTCACTACCCCGCTCTTTGCTAATATTGTTACTTTCACTACTCCGCCGTAATTATTGCTACTTTTACTACATCTGCATTAGTATTGATAATTTCACTACTTCTATTGTTACTTCTATTAATTTCAATACCCTCGCTTGTTGCTAATATTGGTACTTTGACTATTCAACGGAGTTATTACCCTCTTATTATTATATCCAATGTTAATACAATTCTTTTCACTACTAAGAAAATTATTTTTATTATTTAGGCATGCAATTTTAATAGATTTATATATTTATATTATATAAATATATTACATATATGCATTAAATCAAACCAAAAAAAATTATGAAAAATTATATTTTTTTTGGAAATCTAACTTATTTATTTACATTTTAATAGTTTCCAAAATATAACATACTAATATTATATTCGTGTATGTTAAAAAATTAACATCTTCTTTATATAATTAATAATTTAATACCATAAGTGGGGCATGTTTATTTTAAGGAAAATCTCCATATTCTGATAGGTTTCTAAATTTATACTTAAGGCAAAATCATATAATATTTGCATTGAAATCCCTTGTTCAGGTCCATCGCACAGTGCTATGATTAAAAACTATATAGTATAATTAATTTGTATAGATTTATTTAATTGCATTGAAGTCCCTTGGTTTCTGGAATTAATATATAGTATTGATTGATGTACTCATTTGTAATTGGTCTCTCAATAAATTTAGTGAGAGACCGTCTCTCGGGAGACCTACTGTTTCACAAATTCTCATTTGTGACGGATATACCATATGGTAAAGTATTGTAGTGAAGCAGGAAATTGGAGAGAGTGAAGGTATTGTGTGGTATTATTGTGGGGTAAGGTGATTAAAATAAGTATTGTTGTGAGGTAAGGTGATTAAAATAGGATAAAATATGGGTATTGGGGGGTATTGTTGTGGGTGAGGTGATTAAAATAAGTATTGTTGTGAGGTAAGATGATTAAAATAGGATAAAGTATGGGTATTGTGGAGTATTGTTGTGGGGTGAGGTGATTAAAATAAATTATAAAACTTTGCCAAATAAGGAAATAGGGAAAGTATTGTGAATAGATGAAAAAGAAAAATAGGGAGAGTATTTAGAATAGGAGAGAGTATATAAACTTCATGTGCACTCAATTGCTAAGAGCATGTACTATAGAGAGTACATCACAATCCTCTTATTTTTTCTTTTATCCTCTCATTTGTCAACACATCATTTTTTGCATGACCCACTTCCATTTCCACTATCTTTCTCCTCTTCCTATATTTTTTTGTCCACAATAGAGAGGATCCTCTTATCCATCCTCTATCCATTTATTTACATTTCAACTTATATTAAAAGAAAAAATAAAAAACAAATACTCCCTCCCATTCATTATAAGTGTCCCATTGTGAGGATGGCACGAGAATTAAGGAAATGAGTTAAATAATGTAAAGTATTGTAGTGGGGTGGGGTAATTGGAGAGAGGGAAGGTAATGTGGGGTATTATTGTGAGTAAAGTGATTAAAATAAGTATTGTTATAGGGTGAGGTGAGGTATTGTTGTGGGTTGAAGTGATTAAAATAAGTATAAAACATGGCCAAAAATAGACAATGGGACATTATTGTGAATAGACGGAAATGGACAATGGGACACTTATAATGAATGAGAGGGAGTACAAAATATGGACAAATATTATTGGTTAGGTGGCACAAAGGCCAATACTCCAATTCCTCTAAAACTAGAGGAAGTGAAGAACATCCTCTTTCTAAGAGGATCCTCTATACATACTCCACAATAGAGAGGACCTCCTCTAGAAGAGAGAGAGTGCTAAGAGGAGGCACAATCCTCTCTGTTGTACATGCTCTAAGGTCTAGCGTGTAATACACCTATACAAATTGTCTCTCTTGTGAGAGCCTAAATGTGATTATTTAGAATAATGCTTACATTTCTCATTGATGTGTCACAACTAGGGGTGTTAACGAGCTGAGCCGAGCCGAGCCCGAGCTTGGCCTTGCTCGGCTTGTGCTCGAAAACCAAAACTCGAGCTCGATCTCGAGCTTGAAAAAAATGTGGTCGTTATAAAGCGTGCGAGCTTTAGCGCGAGCTCGAGCCAAATTCGAGCCTATATAAAATGGTCTATTTTTTATTTTTTCTTCTCCGGTAATTCCAATAACAAGGCTTGAAGGTTATATGTAAAAATGTTTGGCAAATCAGCAAGACATTTGGTATATGTGATACAAATATATAATCATGATGAAATATTTTTATAAAATATGAGCAAAATCTTATGTAATCATACAAGTTCGAGCCGCTCGTAAGCTTTTCGAGCCGAGCCAGCATTTGCTTGGCTTGACTCGTTAAGCTCTCGAGCCGTGCCCGAGCCGAGCTTTGACCGAGCCGATCTCAAGTAGCTCGCGAGCTGTCTCGTCTCATTAACACTCCAAGTCACAACTCACAACTCACAATGTGATGAAAAAGAGCCCGTGTAGTTGACAATTTATACACATTATAACTGTTTTTTTTCAAGTTGTTTTAGGTTTAAAACGAATATATAGTCGTAGATAAATGCTCTCTCCCGCAAGTCCTCAAGACCACCTCATCACTTCACAGTTGACAGACAGGTCAAAACTCCAAACCTGGTTGCCAGTAAACCCTGATAAAACCTCACCTCAATCAACAATGGCCGCCATTGATAAAGCAAGCAGAAGCAACAGGAAGAAACAACAACGTTCCAAGCCCAATAAACCCAGCAAACCTTCTTTTGGTCCCAACAAACAACTCAACAAGAAGAAGAAGAACAACAACAATAAACAGCGTCGTAAACCTAAGAAAGGATTAAACTCAAAAAAATCCATCGAACAAATTGCAGTAAAAGATGAAAAACCCACAATAATTACTCCATTCCAGCCACCTGTTTCACCTGATGATTACTGCAAGTTTTTCTTAGATCAATTTCAGTTTGCTAATTCCATAAAGCTTTCATCTTTGGAGCTTGAATCCATTAAAGGTATCACCTTTTTCAATTTTCCTAATTCTCCTTCCGTTATAATCATTTGTTTATCTTTGGTTAAAATACGTCTCACAAAGAATATAAAAGCTAAACAAATGATTGGGTCGGAACTAAGGGGGGTTAGCAGGGGCGGTCGCCTTTGATATTTATTGCATTACTAGTTCGCCCCCTAATTAAAATCCTGGGTCCGCCTGCTACTGTTTACCGCAGTTAATTTGGTTAAAAGGGATTCCTGATTGGGTATCAGGACTTTGAAAAAGTTGTTTAATTTTTGCTGAATTATTTTAAATGTAATTGGGTTTATTGATATGGATAATTGTGGAATTACATTTGTTGGTGTTTGTGAGATTAAGTTGGTGTAGTTGTTGGCAATGTTTGTTGGGTTGCTCAATGAAGTGTATTATCTGGGATAGTTGCTAGGACTAGGGAGCTTTGTTTTTGGAACGATTCGACAAAACGTAGTGGTAATTTGTAATTTGGTGGCATTTTGTGAGATTTTAATATTTTAGTGCAATAGGTTAAATTCATCTGTGGCTGAGACCAATCACTGTCGGTAACTTGGTGTTGGATGCTGTTTTTTTACTTTTTCGTTCTAATAGCGGGAGTTGGGGTTGGAAGCAAGAAGGCAGTCTAAAAGAAATCATAGTGTTCATGTTGGTAACTTGGGCCTGCTATGATCTTGAACTAGATGGGTAGAAATAGATATAAGAGTTTTGTTATCTAGTGCTGTAATTCATGAATTACGGGATGTTTTTGCTACTTTCTGCATCGGAATACTAGAAGCTGTTCCAGTTAGAGAAGTCTGGTCAATATTTTGTTTTTATGGTTGAAATTGATATGCAAATGGAATTCACATTGTGCTGGATTGTACAGAAAATTGTATCTGAGCTTCTATTCTATTTATTCAGCCATTGTGTCTTCTGATTGTATTTGAACTTACTGCCTTATTGGGTGACATGGACAGCATAATACATTGATACTGTCTAGTTACAATCTGCTTGTAATGGTCAAGGATCATCGTAGGAGCCTTAAAATGCAATGTTAACCTTGGAAACTGCGGCACAGATGATACTGTCTAGTTGTAGTAAAATTTCAGCGGGTGACATGCACAGTATATCCAACCCCCCTACCCGCAATTTGTGGGAGCCATTGAGGCATTGGGGGTAATGTTGTTGTCGGATTGATTCCATACCGTTTTCCCCACCTAAGCTGCAAGAGCAAAGATATGCTCAACGTAACATTTTAAAACTATTTTAGAACTTTTGCTGGTATTTCTTCTTCAGATACATATTTTATAAAGCTATCAGAAGCTACTAGTCAAGATGCTAGCAACTTAGGGACACATCTCAAGAATGTATTTGAATCGAGATGGAAAGAAGTCCTTTGTGAGCCCCGGCTTGTTGAGGGACAGATTGATGCAGGGAACCCAGCTGTAATGGTCATTAGTGCTTCTGCGATAAAATCGCTGGAAATGCTGAGGTGGTGACTTCTATTTGGTTTCTCATGAATTTAAAAATATATTTTGGCTTTAAGAGTTAAGACTATATAGAATGTTTCTAATGCATTCACCCTTTGCTCAAAAATAATTTATCTTTTTATTTTTTCCTTACCTTAACCTATAGGGGCTTGCGGATATTGACCAAGGAATGCCAAGCTGTGAAGCTTTTCTCGAAGCACATAAAAGTTGATGAACAGGTTGGATATTTCTTTTTCCCTGTACTGGGTGCCAATAATATTTAGATTTTTTACTGTGTACCCAAATTTTTCTCCAAATTCTATCGTAGACCCTCATATCCCAAAATTGTCTAATATACACAAGAACCTAAGTACCATAATTGGATTTTTTTACGGTTAAATTTTGTCACAAGATGTTTAGTGATGAGTACCATAATGGTTATTATATTGTTGACCCAGAAATATATATTTATGCTTCTTTGTTTCGGCTTTTGGATCAGACTGGGATGACTCGCATCTTGTTTCTCTTCAGTTTGTTTTAATTTCTACTATAAGAACCAGTTTCTAATATGAGCGTGGTGACTTCAGGTAGCCATGTTAAAGAAGCGTGTTAATATTGCAAGTGGTACACCGAGCAGGTAAATGATCTTCTTTGGTTAGTTAAGTAGACGAAAAAATGCCTCAGATATTTTGAAAGTTCGTTTGTCGTAATTGGTTTGGAGGCTAAACAAATGATTAGTTTTTCCCTTGTTTGTTATCATGTTTAATGAAGTACCACATTGTAGTATTGAACTGATGAGAACATTATTCAGATTTACTGTGTTTTGTGACAGCAAGCGATTCTTTTTCTTGTCCATTTGCTCTATATCGTACTGAACAAGTGTCTAAACTCATTATGACCCTTGATAAGTTAGCTGCCTTTAGATTCATTCTAGATTGCAATTCTTCATTTTATCCATCGTTCTCGTTCTTTCTGCTTTCGTGCGTGTCTTTAAGTTTTAATCTATGAGGGGAAGCTAGAAAAGTTAGCGAAGCTATTGTGAATTTGTGATAGTAGCGATCAGTGAGTCTAGAGAAAGGGTGCACTGAGTTTACCAGGATACTTCAATGGTTGATACCATTTGTCATTGTTAATAAATCTTTTCACTACCAGCATTAGTAATTAAGAATTTATAGAGTAGTAAACCAGATTAGAATAATGGTAGTTTATCTGACTTTATTCGTATCAAAAAAATTATTAGATGTATTATCAGCTATCTTTTCTGTGGAACTGCGCCTAACATTATATTTACCAACAGCACATTGCGCAATCGTTGACTTGACCTTGAGACTGACATGTTCCACTACAACTGGGTATATTTGGTTTCAGGATAAAGAAATTAGCTGAAATGGAGGCTTTGGGGCTTTCACGACTAAAAGTCATTGTACTGGATATGCACACTGATGTTAAAGGCTACTCGTTGTTTACCCTTCCTCAAGTCAGGTTTGGCTATACACCATTTTAACTTCACTTCATGATTATATTCCCTCCCTGAACTCTCTCTGTCATAGGCTAGTTCACTTTGTGATTTCCGAGTGCTCTCCCTGTTGTGAGTATTTGGTTATCCGTTCTATTTTCCTCGTGACCACTATGTTGTACCGAGTGTCAAGGTTTGCTGCTAAAAGGGGGACTACCGTAAGTAATGAAATAGTTCTGTAGTCTGCTGTAGAAGGGTGTTGTACTGTTGTCAATGAGAATGCAATTTATCCGTTGTTAGCTGCATTTGTGGCTCAATATCCGAGAATCCGAGATGGTGGTCATGATTTCTCTCGGTTTCTGTAACTGATGTTTTAGATCATGTATTCTAATCTTATCGCCGGCATTAACATGGTTACCGATTGTTTTTTGAAACTGTAGGGATGAATTTTGGGATTTGTACAAATGCTATTTCCACCAACGGCTTCTTCAAGGTGATTTACGTGTGTGTTTGTATGGTCCAATCTCGGCAACAACTGGTAGAAGTAAGAGAAAGTCTGAAGATGAATAGCAAGCATCATTTCGCCGAAACTGTTTCTTGAGTCTGTTATATGATACGCATTTTGTAACACTCGTCAAAAAGAGTTGTTCGCTTAACCTTCGCAAGGTAGCAACATGAAAAAAAAAACCGTCCCAGATACTTGTACTTGTTTATTTACTCTGAACAGACAATGACATGTTTGTAGTCCACAATTTTGGCAACAAAAACAGATTTTTTTTCTTGCTTTTGTTCAATTCAATGAAGCCACAACACTGGAGTTCTTGACTAGGTTGATCGAGTCTTGAGGGACAACAGGCAGATATTTTCAGGAAACTTATTCGATTTGATACAGAGGAAGCCAAATATCCAGCCGCAACCCTGTATCTTGAATTCTTGACACGCTTTGCATAGATTTGATAAGAGTCCGATTACAACAGGCACATAGCTTCAGGAAGCCTAATATCCAGCCGTAGCCCAGTATTTTGACACGTTTTGCATCAAAAGTAAGATGATTTTGATATATACTGTTTAAATTAATACATACTATTACAATTACGACAAGGTACATATAAATCAAGAAGTTAAGCCGTCTTCTATATCCATTCCCTAAAAGGATGGAATGCTGGATAAAACAGTGTTTGGTGCTAATAATACATTCAGCAAGTGTTGGTGCTAATAATACAATCAATACTCAACCTGGCCACAACCTAGGTCAGCACACAGCAGTCGGATCATTTTACCCCCAACGTAGAAAATGCAAATGAAGATGCAAAAATCATATGTACAGCTTAAATCCAGAGATATTTAAACTGGTTTGGCAATCCTAAAGTACACGGAGTTGAGCAAGGAATGCTGCGCAAAGTTCAAGAAACAGCATTTGGGGTCCTACAACACGTTGTAGATCAAGTAGATACTTCTCTTCCCGGGTCTTGTAAAGCTGCAGGCAGGTTATAACATGTTTGTTAGTCATCTTCGGAGGTTAGGTAAGTTTAGACAATGTTGATCAAGCATCACACATAGACGAAGCAAATAGAGTAAACTAGGCATAAAATACATTCCATCGATGATATCAATTATAATGTACTTCCTCCGTCCCAATCATTTATTTACCTTTTTTAATCTTTGTGAGAAGTACTTTAACCAAAGGTAAGCAAATGACCGGGACAAAGGGAGTATACTTTATCCACCCCATGGGCCTGGACATTCCAGTAGCAATCACATAAGACTATAAGAGTATAAGACACATAGAAGCCAACACATAAATCATTCAATCATTAACCCTCTATCCTGCTTTCAATGTCCTTTCTTTCTAAGCAAACTCGGGATAAAATTCATTTTTCAGGCAAGTGATCTCTCGCTCACATAACATAACTTTAGGTTTAAATGCGATTTTAAGGATTTGGCCATTAAGACAATACTAATGCTGATACATGAAACGCAAACAGTCAATATAGAGCAAAAAGAACTGGAAGAGGAACACACCTGCAACTCAAACTTCACGACATTGGGTGACCTTAACGCATCATTTTCTATTATGCTTGATTCGTTGGCAA
This sequence comes from Silene uniflora, assembly GCA_018983105.1. Lineage (NCBI taxonomy): Eukaryota > Viridiplantae > Streptophyta > Magnoliopsida > Caryophyllales > Caryophyllaceae > Silene > Silene uniflora. The sequence continues at coordinate 2,798 of JAGPOY010002388.1, read as the reverse complement.
AATAATGATCATTGTCGGCAGGATTATTGACCATCCCTTCATGCTGCCCAAGAATGCCAGGAATCCACCGGCACTTCATATTATAGTGCCCAATCTTTTTCCAGCAGACATTCAACTCTTGTAGTGCTTTCAAAACTTCAGTCATGATCTCACGAGGATGGGCTCGCGACTGCAGTCAGACATGGCAGTATATCTTTACAAATCATACAAATTAAAATAAGTAATCAAATATGATGTCCGACATAACTCGTAGGAGGTTAATTATTAATCCATATCGGTTGGCTAAAAAATACATCATAAATACCTTTAAAAAATTCCAAGTATTACAAGCATAATTATGCAGATGGCTAATACCAAGACGACAGCGTTGTTGCTAACTTTCCTACAAGCATAATTATGCAGATGGCTAATCCCAAATTAGAAAATCACAGAATCACGTGTCCCAACCGCTGTAGCCTGTAACCATTCGAAATTTTGTATTCTCCAGACAAGACAAGGTAGTTCAGGAACGACATTAGATAATCTCCAACTGACTTGGTGGAGTGTGCCAGCCTATATGTGTTTGTATGTGTATGAGTGCGTGTGAGCTTATCATAAATAGTGCGTGAGTGTGTGGAGAGGCAGAGAAAGGCTTGCAAAAAAAAAAATAAAAAAATTAAGGTTCTCCCTTCAGGACTATATGCGAATTCATTAAGGGGAAGTATAAATCGTACCTGTAGTCCAAGAGCCCATTTCCTCTCAACAGGGAACTGCTGTCGTAAACCAACTCCTTGATAATCAGCATAACCATGATATGGGCGATTCCCAGAGGCAGGGGAAGTAAGTCCACTTGGACTCATGCGATTAACATTGTTATCCTGAAAAAGATAGAAATGCAAAAGAATATCAGATACTTATTGCAATTCAGGAAAACATAGAGGTACCAAGCTCTTGCTTAATTTACAACTTGTATTACTTATTTATTCAAGTATTAATACAAAATAACTGAGAAACTCGTCCATTATAGAACTGTATTAGTACAAGCAGTATGTCATGACTTAAAACTCCTGTCCAAACATTATTGCAGACATTTGGATGCAGAGTCCCCAAAATACAAGCATGCAATTCAGTAAAAGCCTCTCTGAAGGAGAGAGTCAAAAGACTACCCACCATCATTTCTTGGAACTCATCCCCGAGATAGCCGTTTGAAGTTCGGAAGCGATTGTCGAAAAGCAAATAGTATGCAACAGTTCCCTATAGTAACCATAAAATTATATATCAGCTCTCGGATTGCAACAAATATAACACCCAAAATGGAAATGCTAGAGGGACCTCATTCTGGAGTCGGTTGCGAAGAGATTCAATCAGCTGATTCTTGTCAAATCCCATCCTAATAACCTCTAAGAGAATCTCCTCATCAATCTGCAAGGAAATGCAGAAATCAAGTTCCAATTTAATAATGCAATATACAATTTAGACAGAAGCATCTTCAAGTTAGGCTAGCGTTAATTCAGAAAAGGCATATTCAATACAACAACATCAGAGCCTTAATCCCAAAATGATTTGGGGTCGGCTGACATGAATCATCCTTTGGAACCGTCCATGGGTGAACGCACACCTCAAAATGCGGAAAAAAAAATAGAAAGGAAAAGTGAAAAACAAACGGGGAGTGAAACATAATACAAAAGCCAAGGGAAACTTACAGGTTTTAAAATCAAAGTCCGCATTTCGTTTATAAAAACTTAAAATTTAAATCGAGAATCAAGATTAAAACGATTTGAAAACCGAAGTAAAACTTAGGGAATCTGGGATGGCGATTCGATAAAAAAAAATGATAACACAATGAGGTACAAGTCAGATACAGAGTGCTAAACTTAAGTGACTTAATAGATCGTACCATTAAGATAATCAGAAGGAAATCTCAAACTCCTATGGTCTGGCATATTTTATTGCATACTTTGCATTGCAAGAAACCAGGGAAACAGCCTCACTTTCCTGAAAGTAGATTCAATACCTACCTTCTTTGCTTGTTGCATAGTATCTGGTGGGGGCACAGCTAAATAGCGTGGGAGATGAGCTTGAAACCATGAGTGCTGGCGGATATCTGGGATGGCGATTCGTTTCATAGGGTCAACCACAAGCATCTTGGGAATCAGATCTCTGGCTCCAGGTGATAAATGACTTGGAAGGGTATATATTCCACCCTAAACATGAAAACAATGTAACATCAAAATCTTTACTTCCAGGCTCTACAAGTAGACATGATATAGGCATTTCCTGGTGACTATTTTAACATGATTTCCTTAAGCATATGGAGAAATTAAAGACAATAATTAACATCAAAAGACCACAAATCCTCAAATTTTACACCTATTGAAAGGTTTTTTTTTTTAAGTACGCATTTAAGATTTTAAGACATGATCAAAAAGCAAGGAATCGCATAGGAATATAAAGCAAATTAATAAAAGCCTGTTCAATTCATTGGTTAGATTCAAAAAACAACCAAAAGGTACTTTTTGAGCTTAATAATGGAAGAGAAATTTCTTTTAAGAAAATTCTTGCTTCGAACACTAAGGAAAAAAAAAAAACTAAGAACTACTCGTATATCACAGTATCAGTAATCAGTATAACTCACTGTGTCCTAAATCTTCAAAACATTTTCTAAAAACTTTCAGGAACTCGCTAAAGGCAAAAAAAAAAAAAAACAATAAACAGATACAAACCTAAATAACTCAAACTCTTTTACCAAATTCTTCTATCACTCTTAGTAATAAATTACAGTAACTATTATCCAGCCCTCTTTTGCATCTTAACAGTAG
>JAGPOY010002387.1:0-14929 GCA_018983105.1 Silene uniflora | reverse complement strand
ACTCTTCACTTTGTCTTCTAACCCTTGTCATAGGCACACGCGGAGCATTTGAGACATGAAGGAGAATGAAAGACGCTTGGTATACTCTTTCCTATCGTTTGCTCCTTCCCCGCCCCCTTTGATAGCTATTTTTGCATGTTCAGGAGGATGGGATATGTTGAGGAGGATGCTCCATTTTGGAGTCTTGCCGTGTGTTGATTATGTGTTGTTAGGGTAGAAATTCATTGCTCATATAATGTTGTTTGCAAAATGTAGTCAAGAGAGGGAATCCATACCTCAATGATGATATATAAGCCAACCGTGTCCCCTGCCTCTTTTTCGTGGCTTGCACTTGTGACAACACCGTTAGCCGTGAGAAGAAGACTAGGTTCATTGAGTTTAGGCCCTTATGTGAGACTCAAGCCGTAGGCTAGATGGTGTCGGTCGTACTACACCAAAAATAACCTAAGTCTACTAACTAGGTAGTCAGCGGAAGTAGGGTCGATCTCCGTGGAGAGGCATATATTCTATTAGTAATATCTAGTCCATCTACGTAACAGATTCGGGGGTTTTGATTGTTTGGTAACTACACTACGAGATTCAAGGGAAGAGAAATTGAGACAAGAGAAATTAAGCAAGAAATACGGGTATAAATCAGATAAAAGAGAGAAATATGCTAGGAATCGGTCTACCGTGGCAACTACACTATCGGGTCAACTGGGTCGGTTAATTTATTGATAAGAAGAGCAAGGTCGTCACCTTTCGGTCCTTAAACCTACGATTATACCCTTTCGGTGTCTAATCGCCCTAGGATCTCCCAAATTGACTTTCTCCCTAATTAGGTATCACCTATTGTAACTAAGCAAGCCTTCCCTTCCCATCTTTCGATCTAGGTCGGGGGTAACTAAACGATTGGTCTCCTGCATGCATTCATTCAACCAAGTCACAATTATATTGCTCAGAACAATTCTTATCGCAAAACTAATCTAACATGTCAATCCTATCATATTGCTACCACGGGTTCCCTCATCCTAACATATTAAAGGAATTAGCTACACATGGCTCGGGATATTAAACTAGCAATCGCTAAGATAATAACATAAGACATAATAACTGATAAGAGAAATAATAAAAGCAGTAAAGGAACAAGAATGAATTAAAAGGGAAAGAGTAAGATTACAAAGTTGTAGATCGGAAATTGTAGCAAACCAAAGTGTAGAAAAGCAAAGATGAAAGTTACAGTCGATGATAATGAATGATTCATCCCTAATTAAGTCGTCCTTCTTAAATAGAAGAAGAAAAGTCTTGAACACGAAACAGATGGGCCGAGATATTTAAAATATCTCGTCCAGCGAATAATAGTGGTCGATCGACCAACAGTAACGGTCGATCGACTGGGAAAGTGGTCGATCGACCAATGGCAACAGTCGATCGACTAAGGTGGCTCTCGATCGATTAAAGGCAGCACTCGATCGAGCAATGTGGTCCTCGATCGAGCAAAGTAGACATCGATCAAGTAACTTGGATGCTCAGTAACGCATCCAATGGCTTCTCGCATCCCAAGGTGAGTAGTTTCTGGTCTCCAGCTCCTCTAACGTCTCCACTTGAGCTTACGGGGTATAATATGGGTCGGTTTCTGCTACTAATCAACAAGTACCTGCAAAATGACATAAAAAGCACAAAGTAGTATATTCGGGGTATAATGTGACATAAAGTCACCTAAAATGCATAGAAATGCGTGCCAAACATGACTAAAAAGTCTATATAAAATACACGCATCAAACTTCCCCAAACCAAACCCTTGCTTGTCCCCAAGCAAGCAAAGACTAAGCACACATACACAACTAAAGGGAACAGCGGATAATCTCAGAGCTAACTATGCCTCTAAAATGCTTAAACCAATTTAATGCAAATAGCCAACAACTAGATACAAAAGCCAAGCAAACGAGTTATGTCAAAGATGAAAGCAGCTGAACTGTCGACCTTGCAAGACTTATAGAAATCAGACTCTCACGGGTCACTCTTCTCTCAACAAAGTAAAGGGTAAGCAATATATGTGCAAGAGAGAAGGAGAAACAGAAGTCGCTCACGTAAACTTCGACCCACATAAACATGCATGCAATATAGTATGATAAATAATTCTAGCTACCGTACACACGCACAACCACCGTTCAAGGACTATCACGTGCTGAACAATTGCAAAATATGGATATGTGAGGCTTATTGGTAAGAAGGGGCAAAACAGTATTGGGAATGTAAAGGTAAAATAGCCGAGTTAGAACCTAACAAAACCATAATAGACTCATTCCTTTCTTCCAAAAATAAAAACTGAAGCTCAAATGCCTTATAATTTGGCATATACAACACAAAATCCATAATAAAAGTACCTCATAAGATATAAGTAAGCATGTGAGGTATAAAACATTAATTTTCAGCCATCTTTCTGTTTTTCTTTTCCGATTTTTTCATTAATATAGGGCTGATTTTTTTCGTTTCTTCCTTTCGTTCCTTCCTTTTCTCATAAATACTCACTCCGATGCAATATAAATGAGCCAAAATCCAATACAAAGCAACAAATACCTCAAAACTACTAAACTAACTCGGCAAAGGTAGGCTTAATATAGGTTGTAGCTTAAGGGCAACTGGCAGATTTGGCTAAAGTGGAGCTAATGGGGTAAAATGAGAAAGGGGAAAATGCAAAAGTTCTCTAACACGTGGTACCAACCACAAACCCGTGCATGCAGGCAATAAGCAATTAAATGTCATACTTGCGCAAATTAATGTTACATGCTATGCAAGGAGTAACTACTCACAATTCTTAAATGAAACCGGTCATGAATCTCCCCAGTTTATTAGGTCCTAATCCTCAGAATTTATAAGTAGGTTGCCGAAATGTCTAAGTCAAGTCTATTTGTTTAGCTAAAATCAATCACAACTCGCAGATTATGAAAGGTTTGTACACGAAAGAGTCGTCAATGCAAGGCTTAAGCAAGAAAAGAGAGCATAGAGGCAATTTCATCATCGTTAACCATCCGTTCCAGTCCTAAATGCAAAAATAAACATGCTGATTTTTTTGATTTTTGATGATTTTTCAATTTTTGATTTTATTTTTTTATATTAGAGAATTAAAAACAGTGCAAACGGAAATAAACATGTGACAGAAATGCAATAAAAAATACAATGCATGAGCAAACGAATGCATTACCCTCCCCAAACCAAACCGCACAATGCCCTCATTGTGCTCAACAGCAGACAACAACAGCAGCAAGAAACATGGGATAAGGGAAAAATACAAATGCAAAAGAAAGCAAATGAAAGGAGCCAGAAGAAACAAAAACTCACAATGTAGAGCAAAAGAGTGACCTCCCCAAACCAGCCAAGAACAGGGGAAGTCGTAGCCAACACCTACTCGTCATCCGCCACATCATCCACCACAAAGTCAGGATCATGCTCCTCCCTCCGTCGACCACCAGTACGGGCATTCAGCTCAGCCCGTATCCGCTCCTCTCTCTCGTCAGTGTCCTCCTCCTCCTCCTCTGCAGGATACCCTCCCTCCGGCCATCGGTAGTAGGTCGGGTGTGGCCACCCAGCTGCTGGCAGGCGTTCGCGTCGGGCATAGTGATCATAAACTGGGAACCCGGCTAGTGCCTGGTTCAGCTCCATCGGCGCGGTCCTCCTGCACATATCAAGTAACAAACTATCACGGCCCCCTTGGTCCATGACCGTAGGGACCTCAAGAGGAGGGGGCAAAATAAAGTGAGCGGGATAAACTGGTGGAGGGCCACTCGCAGTAAAATGAGTAGCCTCAGAAGGTGTGTGTGGGGCCCGAGAGCACTCGCCCTGCTCCCTAGCATTGGGAGCGTCTCGTCGCCGCCTAGTCCCCAGAATCCTATAGTCTATAAGGTAGGAGGGGAAAGAAGGGCGACCTCGCCTTCCCTCCACCTGGGGGAGAGGCATCAAATGGGGTAAAGTGGTGCAGGGTAAAGTCACAGTAGGGTACGTGGAGATCTTCCACGTACGGTCAGCAGTAAGCCAATGAATGGATTCCATGTAGGGGATATCCATGTAAGTGCAGCTGTCGGGGCCGCCAACGAGGTCATGGCCTAACGGGGCCATGCCACGAGGAAATTCAGGTGAAAGCTGGTGGGCAATGTGGGACACAAGGCCACCAGCCACTAAGGTAGTAAGGATCCCCGTCCCCAGTACATAGATGTGCTCAGCTGTCAGGTACGCTATGTTGAGGATAAAGGAGGTACCACTATCAATGTTGAGGTACCCAGCTAAGATAGAAAGCTTAACAGCGTTAACATTATTCGACTCCTTCCTCCCAAAAATGGTGTTGCCCTTCAAACGGAGCCAATAGCGAATGGGAGGAAGGTGGACAGAAGCACTGCGCCTCTTTTCGTCAGTGGCATCGGAAATGGCAGACCACATCTCGGGTACTAATTGGCGAGGAGCTGTCTCACTCCCGATACTAACGAGGCCTAACAAACCCCCAAAAGCCTCCAAGGTGAAAGAGTAGCCTTGGTTAAAAAGGCGAAAATGAATACACGGGGTCTCAAGGTTAGCCATATAAGCATCATAGTCAAAGTAAAAGGAACTGAAAAATTCCAGCGTCGGGAGAAGATACGTATAATCATGCATAGATGCTAGACCTACTATCCCCGTCCCGGTCAGAATGTGTAAAACCGGCTCTAGGATACCTAGCGTCTCTAGACTAGCTTGTGCAAAAACCGGGTGGGAAGGATAGTGACTTCTAATAAACTAAGAAAGCGGTCCTTTTGGCTAGAAGAGCCGAATATTACCTTGGGAAAGTCAGGTAAACTCGCTGTATCCCCTCGCAAGACTATAGCATGAGGTGAAGCCTCGCTCAACCATGCTCCCGTCTCCATAGGGGTAGCTGACCCTACTGTCCGGCGGCGAGATGACTGCCCTGCTGCTCTTCTACGCTTCCTGTCTTCCATCTGGAGTCTAGCATACAAAGAAAAAGACGCACTTAATTAAAAACACGCTGCTGGAAACAATGAATGGTCGATCGACGAACAGTAACAGTCGATCGACTGGTTCCTTAGACAAAAATATTCGATCGACCAACAGTGATGGTCGATCGACTGAAAAAACGGTCGATCGACCAACAGTGTTAGTCCATCGACTATAAGCACGAACCCAGAATTTTTCCCCCAAATCGATTAAGAACCCTAACCCTAATTTCAATCAATTTCAGCAAAGTATGAAACGAAAAGGGTATATGAGGGCAATTAAGCACGAAAATCGCATAAGGGGCTATCAAAAACATATTACATTCAATCAAAGCCATGTAAATCACCCAAAAATCATTAGAACCCAACAACAAGAAGAACAATTTCGAATTTGGATTAAAAATCGGAGTAAAATTGGTATTGGGCATGGAAAGATTAGCAAAACATGGCTTAATAATCTAGATCTACCTCCAATTAATCAAAGCTAAGCTAGAAAAGATTCATATCAATTTCAATTTCAAATTAAAATGCATAAACAAGGGATGCTTTACCTTAGCTTAATGAAAAATGAATAGCAATGAAGGAGCAATCAAAGAACTTGGGTGGATTTGGGGAAGAGGGTTGAGAAATTTGGGGCAAAATCACAGTGAGAGAAGGAAGAATAAGGAAAAATGAGAAAAAATAAGGAATACTCCCTATTATTGCTCGACTGGTGCACAGTGGTGGTCGATCGACCAACATATATGGTCGATCGAATATTTCATGCAGCAGAAGTGGTCGATCGACCTAAAGGCAGTCGATCGACATGAACAGTACCGGTCGATCGACTGAAAACACGGTCGATCGACTATTTCCCTTAGTCAGCTACGTGATTTCTTTCTCCTTTATTTTGCCGAGCCTTAATACCTGCGAAAATCAACTTACAAATCCGCAAAAATACCCAAGCGATTACAACAATTGTCTTTTTAAAAGGGTCCTCTCAAAAGCAATAAAAAGTCTTAAAAACAAATACAACAACTTGAAATGTCTCGCATAAAACAACATATTAAAAGCCGGGTTGCCTCCCGGTTAGCGTTGGTTTCAGATAGGTCCCGCACGACCTCTTCTTGTCTTCACGTCAAATGTTCCATTTGGTACAATCAAGGAAACTCAAAGCTCTTAGCAGACGATCATAAGCCTGCGCATGTGCTACACAAGAGCATAAGTAGCATAAACATATAATAGGAGCGTATAGAAGCAATGAAAAACATCGCCTCAGCTTAGGAAACTTCCTTTGGCAGCTCCTGTACCAATCCACTGAAATATTCCACCTTTTAGCCGAAGGTGGAACATCAAACCTCAAATCACAGGTAAGCGGAAAGTTAGAGACAATAGAAACATATGACAATGGAAACACATGAATAGAAACAATCGGCTCAGACGGGCATTCCACGTGAGATGGAGTAGGTGGGTAATCGTCCCAGATGCAAGGGGTAGTAAAGTCAAATGTGTTAACGGGGCCTCCCATAACATGCTCATCTACATCGTCGTATGAGTCCCATTTGACCTCAAGACACTTAAATCGCCCATCCTCACTCTCCTTATCCCAAGACTCGTCATAAAACGGGTTCTCTAGGAGACCCGTCAAGTCCTCCTCACTTGGCTCACCGTCTGAAAACTCATCATAGAGGGATTCTAGATTCTCCTCAAAGAAAGGATTATCAATTGTGCCTAAGGTCCCATCCTCTGTGTTTCTGTCAACAACGTCCCCATTTTGTAAAAGGGTCACTATAGTCTCACTCACACCCTCATCTATGTGTGGCTGAAGTGAAAAAGTAGGTTCAACACTCTCAATAGCAAACCACTCAATGAATTCCAAGACATAGCAATAGGTCTTTCACTGAAGTCTCCCTTACCTATGGAGTCGAGGTACGCTCGTGTAGAGTCATTCATACCTTGAATAATAGACATGCAGCTCTGGAGGGCAGTCACAGTTCCATATTGCAGCGTAGCTAGCCACTCCTTGTACCTGTCTATATAGGCACCAAAGGATTCATCTTCACCCTGTGGAAACTGGATGAAGATCATTAGAACGGTCTCAAGGAACCGAAGTTCCTTGAGATAAAAGACGAACTAAATAAAACAAACAGAAAAATTGCCTCCCCGGCAACGGCGCCAAAATTTTGATGTCGGTCGTACTACACCAAAAATAACCTAAGTCTACTAACTAGGTAGTCAGCGGAAGTAGGGTCGATCTCCGCGGGGAGGCATATATTCTATAAGTAATATCTAGTCCATCTACGTAACAGATTCGGGGGTTTTGATTGTTTGGTAACTACAGTACGAGATTCAAGGGAAGAGAAATTGAGACAAGAGAAATTAAGCAAGAAATACGGGTATAAATCAGATAAAAGAGAGAAATATGCTAGGAATCGGTCTACCGTGGCAACTACACTATCGGGTCAACTGGGTCGGTTAATTTATTGATACGAAGAGCAAGGTCGTCACCTTTCGGTCCTTAAACCTACGATTATACCCTTTCGGTCTCTAATCGCCCTAGGGTCTCCCTAATTGACTTTCGCCCTAATTAGGTATCACCTATTGTAAATAAGCAAGCCTTCCCTTCCAATCTTTCGATCCAGGTCGAGGATAACTAAACGATTGGTCTCCTGCATGCATTCATTCAACCAAGTCACAATTATATTGCTCAGAACAATTCTTATCGCAAAACTAATCTAACATGTCGATCCTATCATATTGCTACCACGGTTTCCCTCATCCTAACATATTAAAGGAATTAGCTACACATGGCTCGGGATATTAAACTAGCAATTGCTAAGATAATAACATAATACATAATAATAACTGATAAGAGAAATAATAAAAGTAGTAAAGGAACACGAATGAATTAAAAGGGAAAGAGTAAGATTACAAAGTCGTAGATCGGAAATCGTAGCATACCAAAGTGTATAAAAGGAAAGATGAAAGTTACAGTCGATGATAATGAATGATTCATCCCTAATTATGTCGTCCTTCTTAAATAGAAGAAGAAAAGTCTTGAACACGAAACAGATGGGCCGAAATATTTAAAATATCTCGTCCAGCGAATAATAGTGGTCCATCGACCAACAGTAACGGTCGATCGACTGGGAAAGTGGTCGATCGACCAAGGGCAACAGTCGATCGACTAAAGGCAGCACTCGATCGAGCAATGTGGTCCTTTATCGAGCAAAGTAGACATCGATCAAGTAACTTGGACGCTCAGCAACGCATCCAATGGCTTCACGCATCCCAAGGTGAGTAGTTTCTTGTCTCCAGCTCCTCTAACGTCTCCACTTGAGCTTACGGGGTATAATATGGGTCGGTTTCTGCTACTAATCAACAATTACCTGCAAAATGACATAAAAAGCACAAAGTAGCATATTCGGGGTATAAAGTGACATAAAGTCACCTAAAATGCATAGAAATGTGTGCCAAACATGACTAAAAAGTCTATATAAAATACACGCATCACTAGACCTAAGACTCGACCTAGCTACCCAAAATGTGAGGAATAAAGCTTCCTTGGGTCGGTGCATTCACACCCGACCCCCACTTAGGAAGAGAGTAGTTCTCCTTGTGGAACGTGTTACATCACTACGCATAAGTATGTCGTTCAATCCTTGATCATGAGTTGCATATTTTTTCATGTACATTTTATGAAATGTGTTTGTTTCCTTTTAAAATTGAGCTTCAAAGATTTTTTGTGCCTAAAAGTCTCGTTTTGACCCTTGCATCGGTTTCATTTTTTTTGTACTCTACCCCTTTGAGCCTAGCCTTTTCATTTGGCATAACTAAAACAATAGCTACATCCCATAAATGACTGTCCCCAAACCGAGATTTTGTCATTTCTTGTGTAGTTTGAGATTGGAGGTAGATTTTGGGTCCCTTAAAGGATGTTTTATCCATGTGTGAGGGTTGAGAATGAAAAGGTCTTTTGGGTATTATGTGCGAATAAGAGGTAGAAAAAGGTTTTTGAAAAAACAAATAGAAAATTGGAAAAAGTTGTGAAAAAAGATAAAATTGAAAGAGCTAGCAACCCCCTCCTCCATCAATTGAGGGGAAGAAAAGTCGTTTCTATCAAATCTCAACCTTGATGTTTTTCCTATTTGAGTCGGGTTTACACAATTTTTGCGTGGATTTGCCATTATATCCATGTTAGGGTGTAAACGTTGCTCATGAGTTGCAAAAAAGGTCGGGTTTGTAGGTTCATTAATAGGGTTGAAAATTATTTCCTTGATGAGTCGGGTTTATGCAGTTTTTGCATGGTTTGGTCTAAAACAAACTCATGTTATGGTGTAGACGTGTCTCACTTGTTGTAATAAAGAGTGGATTTCGGTTTTGTTTGATTTGTCTCGGTTTTAACCTCACATTTCCAAACGCTGCTTGCACCAAACCGGTTTTGCCCTCTACCCTAACCCCGTTACAACCTTGTTTTCATAATTTGTGCATGTTTCCTCCTTTTGCATCTCGTTGGTCGGAGGATTGTCTTACACACTAGATTGCGAGCACGTTTTCACAAGTCATAGTAGGGAGTGTTTTTGGTTACTTTTTACGATAAACACCCGTTCTTGCATGAGTGACTAGAGAAACCGTGAGAAAGTCGTTGTCTTTTGGTCCCCTTAGCCATTGGTGAGAGTCGAATCTTGTAGTGGCCTTGTCATTCTCGAAGAACTAGGTCTAATTATCCTTTCCCGCTCTTGAATTAGTTTCTTGAGCATTGTGTTGTCACATTAGGGTCACTTGGGCCATAATTAGGGGATTTGGGACCAATGTTGGGATTTTGAGGGCGTATTTCCCGACCAAGACTACATTTTGAGCTTGAAAACCTCCGCTTAGATGAGGAAGCGGTTGAATCTTTTGTGATGCATCCTATTTCTTGACTTATGTTTAATTGTTGGGTGTATCAAAAATTTTGTAGCAAGACCTCACTTGCCTTGCAATAGGGTGTTCTACCTCATGAACGCCAAATTGTGAGTTGAAAGGGCTACGGGTGTAGCTAAACCCGATTCGGATAGTAGTATTATATGATACTTAAGGAAGGGATTTGATAAGGGTCATGTTTCGCTCACCCATTTACTCGGGGACGAGTAAAATGCTAGTGTGGGGTATTTTGATGCGCATATTATTTTGCACGATTTGTCCTTCCTTTCTATGCATTTTGACTTCACTTCTCTCTTAATTGCGCATCAATGATTGCCTTTTTCGCCCCGTTTACATCGCTACGACTCACACCCCGTCTTGTAGGTGATAAGGTCCAAAAGAAGTGAGGCATAGCCAAAGGTTACCTAGAGAAGTAGCATGAGAAGAGGAAGAGAAGAATTTCTGAAGATGTGACCTCTACCGGCAGGCCGGCCGCCGGACCACCGGCACAGCACCCCCGCTATTGTCAAAAGCTGATGAGAAGACTGAAGAAGTGTTCTATGCCGGCAGGCCGGCAGCCAATCCACCGGCAAAGGACACAATCCCATACTTAGCCAAATTTTGAAGAAGAATTGGAGCCAAAACTTGAATGTGCTCGCTACCGGCAAGGGGACCGGCAGCCGATCAGCCGACAGAGAGCAACATATGTCTTATTTCAGCCTTCAGAAGAGTGACCTCTGCCGGCAGGCCGGCAGCCGGTCCACCGGCAGAGGACACCCGCAGCCATTGTATTGGCCTTTTTCCTCCTTACTCGTTAAGTTTTGTAATTCATATAAATACTCCTTTGTTATTGTCATTAAGGACATACTTAGAACCCTAGTTTTGAGACTTATCAATATTAAGCATTCCATATTACTCTAATCATATTATTAATCATTCATCATTCTTAAGTTAGAATTACTCTTTAGAAATTTAATCAAGCTTGGATTCTCTTTATTGTTCTTGGATTATTATTGGGTTGTATCAAATTATTGGGTGAAGATTATTATTATTCTATCAATATAATCATCTCCTTCATCTTAAGTTGGTATAATTCTACTCTTAATCCTTTGTTTATTCAATTATTTACATTTGCTTATGCTTGCTTGTTTATTTAATTTCATCATCCATATCATGTTTACCTTTGTTCCTTGTTTGATAAATTACATGCCTTTTGAATCATCTACCATTAATATGAGTGAGTAATCTTATTGTTAGGGTTTAGGAGGATCCTAAGAGGGTTTGATTTTAGTTTGTGACATGAGATAATCTCAATATTAGGTTGATACTTGTCAAATTAGTCTTGCTCACCACATGTTTGTTGGAATGCCTCTATGAGAATAGGGTGTTCTTTCTATCTATCTTGCTTACTTGAATGAGAGTTTGAGTAGACAATAGGATTTGCTTGACTAATTTGTGTATTGACCCGATTAAGTGAGGACTTAGTCTTAGGTTAATTTGGGGGTTAATTAGATTGAGGAATTGGTTAGTCTCCCTTGCTTGACCTTTAATTGTTCATCTTGTGTTCACCCATTGAAATCCCTTAGGAGAACCCGATACCCTAACTCTTTCAATCAATTGTTTACACATTCTATTTGCTTAAATTTTGCTATTTAGTTGTTGCTTTAGTCTATTCACAATTTACTCCCTTTTTATCGAACTAAACTAGTTTGTGATTAAACAACTCTAGCCCAATTACTTCCGTCCCTAGGGATTCGACCCTCTCAAGTGATACAACGTCAACCGTACACTTGCGGAGGTAATTAAAACCGTAACAAATGCTTCCTCATGTTTGTCCGTCCACTCAAATTTCTGGCTCTTGCGCAGTACGTCGTAGAACAGTCTGCATCTATCTGATGATCTTGATATGAATCTACTCAATGCTGCCACCTTCCCTGTGAGTCGTTGAACGTCTTTTGGACTCTGGGAGACTCGAGCTGGAGTACTGCTTTAATCTGTTCCGTAGTGGCCTCTATACCTCTTTGTGTGAATATATATCCCAGGAATTTACCAGAAGGTACCCCAAAGGTACACTTTGAAGGATTTAGCTTCATCTTGTATTCTCTTAGAGTGGCGAAATTATCAGCCAAGTGATCCATGTGCATGCTTGCTTGCTTTGACTTGACCACCATATAATCTATGTACACCTCCATTGTCTTTCCAATCTGCTGCTTGAATATCCTGTTGACCAGCCTCTGGTCGGTGGATCCTACGTTCTTCAATCCGAAAGGCATTACATTGTAACAGTAGATTCCTCTTTCAGACATGAAGGCAGTTTTCTCTTGATCAACCGGATCCATTTTGATTTGATTGTATCCACTCCAGGCATCTAGGAGTGTCAGTATTTCATGTCCTACTATGGCGTCTACCATGGCGTCACTATGTGGCAAAGGGAAGGGGTCCTTGGGACATGCCTTGTTCAAATCGGTGAAGTCCACGCAGACCCTCCACTTGCCATTCTTCTTAGGCACCACAACTACGTTTGACAATCATTGGGGGTACTTGACTTACTCTGATTTTTCCTGCTGCTAGCAGATTATCTACCTTCTGATTAATGATCTCTTTGCGTTCTGGCGCGAACTTCCTTCTTCTCTGTTGTACTGGGCGGTAGGCAGGGTCCACACCAAGTTTGTGTGTGATGATAGCAGGATCTATGCCTATCATGTCGTCGTGGGACCAGGCGAAGCAATCCATGTTTTCTTGTAAGAACTTGATTAGTTGCTGTCTCACGGTGTCTGAACCTTCTGCCCCCACGTACACTATTCTGTCGGGATGCAGCTTATCCAGGTTTATTTGCTCCAGTTTGACTGATTCGGGCTCGATGTACACGTCCTGGACAAACTGCTCCCTTAATTGCTATGCTGGCGGGGAAGCAGTGCTCTTAAGAGCCTGCTTGTAACATACTCTGGCGTCTTCTTGGTTTCCTCGGATTTCAACTACTCCCCATGGTGCTGGGAACTTTACACATTGATGGTAGGTGGATGGCACTGCCTTCATCTGGTGCAACCACGGTCTTCCCGGGATAACGTTGTATGTTGACGGACCGTTTGATAATCAGGTATTTGACTTGTTTGTTAATTCCTCCAATGTAGGTAGGAATTACCATCTCTCCTAGGGAGTGTGTTGTATCACCACTGAATCCTACCAGCGGTATAGCCTTCCTTTGCAGGCCTGCTTAGCCCATTCGCTTTAGAGTATCCATCATGATCAGGTTTACCGAGCTTCCTGTGTCAACCAGGACTTTCTCCACTGTGCAGTTGCCTATGGATAGTGTGATTACAAGTGCATCATGGTGCTCCTCGCTGCCGTCTTTTGTGTCTACTTCGTCGAATGTGATAGTAGGTAGGTTTTCGTGGCTGACCTGATAAGATGTCTCTGGCCTGTCTCCCTTTAGCTGCGTAGCGCGCCTCTTTGCAGTAGAAAACGTCAGACCGCAGATATCCGAGCCACCTGTTATCACGTTTATGGTCCTGGTGCAGATAGGAGGTGGTGAAGGCAGAGTTTGTTGTGTTGTGCTGACTTTATCACTCTTGCCCCCACGTGTTAACAGGTGGTCGAGATTCCCTTTCTTGTGCTAATTGTGCACCTCTCGCCTCATGGTGAAGCAGTCTGCTGTAGTATGCCCTATGTCCTGATGGAACTCACACTTCTTGCTGGCGTCCTTTCTGAAATTCTGGCTTTCGTTGGGTGGTCTAGGCCATCTAACCTTGTCTCCCAAGTCTCTGAGTGCTTTTAGGAGGCCTGAGATTCCATTGCTGAATCCATATTCCTCATACTTTTGTTGCAACTTTTGATTATCCTTGTAGCCCGTGTATTCTCCAATCACCTTTAGCACTGGCCTGCTATAGGGTTTAGCTCTCTCTTCTCTTGCTGCTTCTTTCCTTCCTCTGATAACTCCTGCTCCTTTTTTTCCTGGCTTTGAGGTCTTCCTCGTACCGCACGGCTGGCTCCGCCATAGCTTGTACTTCCTCGAATCTGCGGCAGGGGTTTCGTGTCATCTCCTTGTATAGGTCAGAATCCTCGTGCAACCCCTGTCGGAAAGCTTCTATTGTTGTTGCCGTGTCACAGTTCTTGATGGACACTTTTTCCCTGTTGAATCAATTGATGTATTCTCTCGTTGTCTCCTCAAACCCTTGCACTATCCTGTGCAGATCACTCGTCTGCTTCTATGGCTTTCTGCTGCTGGAGAACTGATGTACAAAGACGTTGACTAGCTCAGCGAATGAGGCTATAGTCTTGTTTGGCAAGCTCACGAACCACTTCAAAGCTGCTCCAGATAGAGTAGAGCCAAATCCCTTGCACATGCATGTCTCCTTCAATGGTCCTACTGCTGTAATGACTATCATCTTCTGCTTGTATTGGCTGGTATGATCAATCGGATCTGCGGTTCCATCGTATAATGTCATTGTGGGTGCATTAAACCCCTTTGGAACTGGTGTCAGTGCAAGTTGATCAATGAATGGCGAAGTAGCGTAGCTTTCTAGCGTAGCCTTTTCTATGGGAGTTGGCATCCCTGGTATCATGTACATCATATCCTTCAGCTCACTGTACTGGTGTTCTAAGTATCGCTGGTAATCTGTCTAGGGTCCGGGGGTGGGCTGATTGTAGCCTGGCATTTGCCCCCCCGTTCCAGGTAGGTGTTGGAGTCGGATACTGCATAGCTGATATCATATGGTTCCCCGTATGTGGATCAGGCATCTGAGTATGCTGGTAATATCCTGGGGTCTGTTGCTGCCCGAATATTGGAGCTACCTGCTGATTGATGAGGGGCGCCTAAGGTACTCTAGCCGTAGTAATTGGCGTCATGTTGATGTTGGAAATCATATTTCACATGTTACAAATATCACATATTTGTGTTCTAATTTATACTCATAAATAAAAGATCTTATGCATGCAATAAAAACAACATAAGAAGGAATCGGGTTTCTCACATTAGACGAAAAACCGGTTATACTAATTTGGACTCCTTCCACAATTAGTCTTCGTAAGAGATTCCTATTTTTAGCTCCTTGCTCCTCAACTTGATCTATTGTGAGATCAATGCCCTAAGA